>NW_019014668.1:1008632-1033113 GCF_000150535.2 Carica papaya
GGGGGGGGGGAAATCTTGTGCAAAAATCCCGCTGAAATGGGCTACTGCAGACAGGCACAAGACGTGCACACAGTGTGCATGCTCCATAGCGCATGGCATGGAGGACAAGTCTCCGTGTAGGTCTCTTCGTGTGTAGGCAGGACTGTCGTCGAGCATCACATCGTGCGCAGATAGGCAGGTGTCGTACACTGCACGCATGTCATCTACTTAGCAGGCTGCGCGTAGTAGGCTGCGCGTGGGCACCCTAGCGCGCATACGCTTTGCACACGGCAGGCTAGTTCGGTGCCTGCAGGCTATGCTACAGCGTGCGCTGGGCAGGTGAGGCCACTACCGCTTGGGGCAATGTGTCGTCACCCACCTTAGGCAGCGTGCCACTGCGTGAGGTGCCACCGCTTGTGGAGGAGGTCTTTTTTCTCTATTTTTCATGCCAAGCATCTTTTTACTCTCTGTCTTCATCAAATTTTGCCACTTGACACAAATCTAACGGCTCCCACTTTCTATATATAGGGGCCCTTCATCTCATTTTTTCCTCACTTCCATTCTTCAACCTTCAAGAGAGAGAGAGTGAAAAAGAGTGATCTAGACAGAGAAGGAGAGGAAAAGAAGAATGGTGTATAAGAAATTATTAAGATTTTGGTAAGAAATTTAGTATTTCTTTAAACGTCTTAAGAGGTATTTTTAGATAAAAAAAAGATTAAATTAATAATTCAATTATTTTTCCTATTTTACATGCTGTATGGTAGTAGGCATAATAAGTTGAATTGTTCTTGATTTCATGCATACTATGTGAGTTATAGACATTTGATCATTTGCATGTAATTAAAATAATATAAAATTAGTATTTGAAAAATAAAAGAACAAAAAAAAAAGAAAAGTGGAATGAAACATGAATGGTCCGAAGTATGTATATGTATTGACATGCATAACACATCAAGTGTCTAGTTAGGATTTTTATCTCTGAGGGGTATCTATTCCTCTATCCCCATATGGGGTATCTGTCTTCCCTCTCCCCCATCTGATATGGAAATACATAAGAGGACCACTCCCTGTGGATGACGGTTTACCCTCTGACGAGAGTGGTGATGCAAATATCTATTAGAGGTCACCTTTGGCTAAGTACTGTTGTAATTATAGAATATCTTATAGAGCCACTATGGTTGGTACGGCCATAGTTATAGAGCGTACCATGGTTTGGTTAGTCAGAAATGTGCTTGAGAAAATTATCGTTATTTGTTTCTGATCTGGTCATTCCACATGGGTAGTCAGAAATCTGTATCTGCCTTCAGAGATGGAAGTTGTAATGACTTCGCAAGCATGACACAAAAATCTAAGCATTTCATGATTTATTTGATTTTCTCTATTATCAGGTATGCTGTGTGCTTTATTTTAATTGTTGACTATAACATGATATTTTTTTTAATAAATAAATTATTTTCATAAAGTAAGATAAGTGTACGATGTAACTAAATGGTAAGTATTTATGTTAGAATTATTCACCTGTTAAAGCCTTATGATGTTATCTAAATATTATTTTCCTTACTGAGCATATGTAGCTCACTATTTCAATACCCCCCCCCCCCCCCAAGATGAGGAGGATAATGAGGAATCGTTAGCTAACCTACCCATTGAAGTTTATGAGGATCTCGTGGATCCGTAAACCTTGAGTGCATGATTGTCCTTGCACTTTGATGAACCCAATAGTATAATGATAGAAGTGGTCTTCTTTTGTATTTTGACATTGTATCTTGCAACCACTTCTGGCCTCAGTTATATGTAATTAAAACTCATATATTTATAAGGGATTGGTATTAATTTGCTTTGCTGCATATAATTTTTATCATGCACTTGTAATCTGTTTCTGTATCTGACATCCATATGCCTTAATTCGCATCTAGGATGTTACAGATGGTATCAGAGCAGTTACACGGACCAAATCCCTTACAACTGAGGTCGTAGGTAGAAAGTCCTTTAGTATATCTAGGAAGAATAAATCATCTTTTTCAAATTAGACCAACAACTCGTGTCTTCCTTCTTTTGTAGAAGTGATGCAAGGAAGACCATCTATTGAGCGTACCGAGAAACCTAAAATATTAACATAAATATTAAAGAGAATGACTAGGTGCTACTTATTTTTTTTATCTCTTGTGCATTTGCTTGAAATTATGTCAGAACCTTTAGCAGAAATATTAACGGAAGAGACTCCCTCTAGGGGATTATTAAAAGCCCACTATGTATATAATAATTGTAAGATAAAGGCTTCGGGAATAAAAGTATTTGTGAACCTGATACTATTAGATTTTTTAGGATTTGTTGTGATATTAGGAATGGACTAGTTAGAGAAATATAGAGCAATAATTGATTGTGAAAGTAAAGTTGTAACCTTGCGACTCCTGAAAAAAAAAATGTATTGTTATTATTTTTCCTAACAATTGAATAAATAAGAATATGGGTGTTGATCCTGCTGTGTATTCCATACCAATTGTTTACAACTTTTTGGAAGTCTTTCCTATCAAACTACCTAGTCTACCTCCCCTATGAGAGGTGGAATTTTTAATTGAATTGCTACCTAGAACCCAATCGATCTCGAAGCCCACTTATCGCATGAGTTATGCTAGGCTCGTAAAGCTAGAAAATCAGCTTTCTGAACTGATTATCTAGAAGTTTATCCGCCCTAGTCATTCTCCTTGGGGCGGTCCAGTATTGTTCGTGAAAAAGAAGGATGGCTCCCTCAAACTTTGAATGGACTATCGGAAACTTAACCATGTAATGGTTAAAAACAATTACCCCTTACTTCGAGTCGATGACCTCTTTGACCAATTACAAAGAGTTACGATCTTCTCCAAAATCGACCTTAGAACAAGATATCACCAACTGAGAGTCAAAGAAGAAGATATTTTGAAGACCACTTTTTGGTGCAGGTACAGTTTGTACAAGTTCAGGGTAATACTGTTCGAGTTAACCAATGCCCCTGCAGCCTTCATGGACCTCATGAACAGAGTTTTCCAGCATGCACTAGATTAATATGTCATCGTATTTATTGACGAAATCTTAGGGCACTTCAAGAGCTCGGAGGAACATGCGAACTACTTTTCTAAAGTGTTGGAGACCCTTCGTCGGAACCAATTATATGCTAAACTTAGTAAATGCTCCTTCTGGTTGGATTGAATGTATGAGTTTCTGTGGATCTAGCCAAGGTTGAAACAGTGATCAACTGGAATTCGCCTGCTAATGTGGCCGAGGTACGTAGTTTTCGTAGCTTGGTAGGTTACTATCGGTTTCATCAATGTATTTTCTAAGATTCCTACTCCATTGACCCGATTCACTTGAAAGGGCGTGTCATTTGTCTGGAATTATGAATGTGGTGAAAGCTTTATGGAATTAAAGCATTTTCTTACCTCTACTATGGTGTTGATCCTCCCTGACAACACTAGAAGGTTTCAGGTCTACTGCGAGGCCTCTCATATTAGCTTAGGACACATTTTGATGCATCATGGTAAAGTGGTTGCTTATGGATCATGACAGTTGAAACATCATGAGTGAAACTACCCTACCCATGAACTATAATTAATGGCCATTATTTTTGCTATAAAGATATGGTATCATTACTTGTTGGGTCAAACCTTCGAGATTTACACTGACCACAAGAGTTTGAAGTACATCTTCTCACAGAGGGAGTTAAATATGAGACATAGACACTAAATGGATCTCTTTAAGGACTATGACTGCAAGATCATCTATCACCCTGGTAGAGGGAATGTAGTTGCTGATACATTAAGCCGAAAAGAGTCCGTAGTATTGGCCCAAACCACAGCCTCTGGTTAGAAGTTAATTGATACTATGCAGTCGCTCCACTCAGCTACTATGACAAAGGTACCTATCTTGCTCAGATTCGAGCCCTGCTGGATCTCTTCATGAAAACTTGGGAAGCTTAGTCCACAGACTAAGAACTCACCAAGAATCTAAATAAGTCTCTTCTGATGAATTTTCTAATTTTAGGATCTCAGATGATAGACTTTTTATATTTAAGATCGAATTTGGATTCCTATCGCTATAAGGGCGGATGTTCTCAAGATCACTTATGCCTCCAAGCTATCTATCCACTTCAGGAGTTCCAAGATATACCAAGACTTAAAGCATCAATCCTGGTTGTCGGGAATGAAGAAGGACATGGTCAACTATATCTCCCGATACCTTACTTATTAGAGGATTAAGGGAGATCATCAATGACTCGGTGATTTGCTATTGGGCCTCCCAATTCTAGAATGGAAGTGGAAGCATGTAACCATGGATTTTGTCATTGGACTGCCTAGAACCTGTTTTGATTGAAATGCTATGTGGGTCATCGTTGATAGACTACCCATTTCTTGCCCATTAGGACCACTAACTCCACAAGGAAATTAGCCTATTTTTATGTTGATGAGATTGTTCGACTTCATGGTGTTCCCTCATCCATTATATCCGATCGAGATCCTCAGTTTACCTCCCACTTTTGGGATAGCTTTCAAGAAGCTTTGGGGTATGGATTGTACTTCAGCACTACTTATCATCCCCAAACAGATGGTCAGTCAGAACGTACGATCCAGATGTTAGAAGACATGTTGCATGCTTGTGTCCTTGACTTTGGCGATAATTGGTATGCGTATCTTCCCCCATATGAATTTGCTTATAATAATAGTTATCATTCCAACATCGGCATGACTTTGTATAAAGCCTTGTATGGTAGGTGCTGTCATTTTCCCACTTGTTCGAGTGAAGTTGGAAACTAGTGTCATTTGGGACTGGACTTCATCTAAGAGACTATTGAGAAGGTCGCGATCATTTATAAGAACTTAGCTACTGCCCAGAGCCATCAGAAAAGTTACATCAATAATCATAAGCGACCCCTAGAATTCGTCATTGGAGACCAGGTTTTCCTCAAGGTTTTCCCCTACAAGAGAAAAATATGGTTCGGGAAAAGAGGTAAATTAAGCCCTCGGTATGTGGGAGCTTTTCAGATTGTTGAGCGCATTGGACCCGTGGCGTACCACCTTACTCTACCCTAAGAGTTTACGGGTTTACATGTCTCGATGCTTAAAAGGTACCACCCTGACCCTTCTCATATCATTCCTTACGATGAGACGTAGGTACAAACTGATATGACTTATGAAGAATTCCTCGTGGAGATTCTTGGATGGATCGACAAGGTCTTACACAATAAGACGATTCCCATGGTGAAGGTACAGTGGCAGCATCATACACTTGAAGAGGCAACATGGGAGTTGGAAAACGAGATGAAGGAAAAGTTTTCGAACCTGTTCGAGATAATTTTGGGAACCAAATTTTTCTAAGGTGGGTGGGATGTAACACCCTGCTCACCCCTGTGCTTAATTTATATTTGAAAAACCCTAATTATTCAAGCCTCAAGGCCACACTGAACTCATTTATTTTATTCTGCAGCTGTGGTATCCCAATTGCTAATTAAGGCAAATGGATGTCAAGTACAGATTCAGAAAAACGAGTGCATGATAAAATTTATGCAACGAAACAAAATCATTAAAAATTCCTTACAAATATATATGAGTTCCAATACATACATATACTGAGGCCAGAAGTGGCTGCAAAATATAAAACAAAACATAAGGATCACTTCTTTCACTATGCTATTGGACTCATAAGAGTGCGGGAACAGTCATGCACTCAGACTTGTGGATCCACGGGATCCTCATAGACTTCCAAAGGTAGGTCAGCCTGCAGTTCCTCACTTTCTTCCTCATCTGGAGAGGGGAGCATGATAAGAGTGAGTTCCATATGCTCAATAAGGAAAAAATATTAAATTAACATCGTAAGATTTCAAAAGTTAATTATTTTATTTTACCATTTAACTTCCTCATTACCTATCTCATATTATAGAAAACAATTTATTTGTTAAGAAAATGATACGTTAATACAGAAAATCAAACATACATCATGTCAGTTAATAGAGAAAATCAAATAAATCATGAAATGCTCATATTTTTGTATCATACTTCGTGAAGTCATTACAACTTCCATCTCTGAGGGCAGATATAGATTTTTAACTACCCGAGTAGAATGACCAGATCAGATACAGATATGCAATTTTCTCAGGCCCATTTTTGGCTAGCCAAACCATGGTATAATTTATGACCACGATTGTACCAGCCATAATGGCCCTAACAGATATCTACAGTTACGACATTACTTAGCCATGGGTGACTCTACAGATAGTGCGATATCACTCTCGTCAGAGAGTACATCGTCATCCATTAGGAGTGGTCCTCTTATGTCTTTCCAGACTAGATAGGGGAGGCAGAAATAGATATCCTGAAGGATGAAACAGATACCCCTCATAGATAAAAAGCTTAATAAGACACTTGATGCAATATGCATGTCAATACAAATACACTTCAGAACATACAAGCTTCATTCCACTTTTCTCTTTTTCTTTTCTTGTATACTTTTTACTTTCACCGATTACATTTTGTATTTATTACATGTAAATTCATCAAGTATTTGCAATTCTCATAGCATGCTTGAAAATAAAAACAATTCGACTCATTTGAACACAGAGGTATACAAAACAGGAAAAATAACAATCATATTAAATTAGTTTATCTAAAAATACTCCTTAACACGTCGAAAGAAATACTAGATTCCTTACTGAAACCTTCATATTTTCTCTTTCACCTTTCTCCTTTCTTTTTCTTCTTCTCTCACTATACTACTATCTCTTTCTCTCTCTCTCTCTACCTTAGAAAAATAGAAGAATGGAAGTGTGGAGAGGAAGGGAAGGGGAAGGGCAATTTATAGAGTTTTGGAACTGTCAGATTTGCGTCAAGTGGCAAAATTTGGTGTTGATAGAGGAGAAAAAGATGCTCAACATGAAAAACGAGGGAAGAGCCTCCTCCACCGGCAGCAGTGATACATCGCCCTAGGCAGCAGTGAGCACGCTGCTCGAGGGATAGTGGCCCAGCTGGCACGCTAAAGAATAGTCTGCAAGTGCACAGGCCACCTGCTGCGCGCACAAGGGCTAGCCTACACACTAGGCACCGTGCTCGCAAGGCCTTGGCGCGCTAGGTGTCCGCGCATTGGGCCTCGGCACGTTGGGTGTCACGCGTGTAGGCCCCAGGTGTACAGGGCCTGTTCGCGCGTGAATTGACACACGGGCAGCCAGCCTGCATGCAACAGGACGCGCACAAGTATTGACTCTGCATCATGTGTGCAGAGAGGACGTGTGCGTTGTGCGCACGTCCCGTGCGTGCGTGTGCGCGAACAGTGCACACGTCCCGTCCGAGTGTGCATGCAGATGGGATGTGCACCCTGTGTGCACGTCCCGTGACTATTGTACGCGTAGGTGCGCGTGCATAGTGCCCAGCACACGTACGGGCAGCCTGACTCCCTGCGGGATTTTCTTCCCAATTCGCCGTTTTCTGATTTTTTTTTCTTTCAATTTTCATATTTAATTTAAATGAGTTAGACTTAAAATTAAAGAAAATAAATTCAAATAAAATTAATTAAAATAAATTAACTAAAAATTAAATAAATAGAAATTAATTAAAATTACGAATTACGATAAATATTAAGCAGCATAAATTAATTAAGTTTAATGTGGCCAAATGCCTGAATAATAGGGTTTGCAAATAATTTTAGCACAGTGATGGGTAAGGTTTTACAGTAACTTATTATCATAATTCGTAAATTTTGCCGATTTTAATTTATTTTAATTTTATATAATTTTATTTTAATTTAATTTATTTAATCTTCATTTTTTAAAACAGAGGATTTTCAAGAAAAAAAGAAAAACAGGGGGGAAGTATCTCGCGAGAAAGATCCTGTATGATTAAGGCTGCATGCACAGGCGCGCGGTGCGCTGAAGCGCGTATGCGCACCTGATTTGATTATGATGTGCACACAGTGCGCATGTCCCATCACATGTGGTGCTGAGGATAGGCCTACTCGCGCGTCTTGTCACGTAGGCAGGACCCGTTCGCGCGCATCACATTGCATGTGGAAAAGAAGGTGCCGCACACTGTGCGTGTGCTGTCTGCGGAGTAGGTCTATGCAGATAGGCTTGCGTGCCTGGGGCCCGCACACAGGCCAGCCCACCTCGGACGGTGTGCCGTTGCTTGAGATGTCGCTGCAAGTGGAGGTCTCTTTCCTCATTTTTTCGTGCCAAACATTTTTTTATTCTCTCTCTTCACCAAATTTTGTCACTCGGCGCAAATCCAACATCTCCCATTTTCTCCTCACTTCCATTCTTCCACCTTTCAAGAGAGAGATAGAGAGAAAGAGAGTGATTTAGAAAGAGAAGGAGATAAGGAAAAGAAGAACGATGTAGAAGAAATTATCAAGATTTTAGAAAGGAATTTAGTATTTCTTTAAACGTTTTAAGGGGTGTTTTTAGACAAAAAAAGATTAAATTTATAATTTTAGGATTTTGCCTGTTTTGCATGCTCTATGTTAATAGGCTTAATAATTTGAATTATTCTTGATTTTAAGCATGCTATGTGAGTTATAGACACTTGATGATTTGCATATAATTTAAATAATATAAAACCAGTAAGGTTATTTGAAAAATAAGAGATAAATAAAAAAAAAAGTGGAATGAAGCATGAATGATCCGAAGTATGTATCTATATTGACATTCATAATGCATCAAGTGTCTCGTTAGACTTTTTATCTCTGAGGGTTATCAGTTCCCCTATCCCCATCCAGGGTATCTATTGTCCCCCTCTCCCATCTGGTCTAGAAAAACGTAAGACAACCGCTCCCTGTGGATGACGGCGTACCCTCTGACGAGAGTGGTGACGTGAATATCTTTTAGGGGTCACCTTTGGCTAAGTACTGTCATGACTATATAATATCTGATAGGACCACTATAGTTGGTAAGATCGTAATCATAGAGCGTATAATGGTTTGGCAAGCTGGAAATGTGCCTGAGTAAATTGTCGTTATCTATATCTGATATGGTTATTCCACATGGGTAGTTAAAAATCTGTATTTGTCTTCAGAGATGGAAATTGTAATGACTTTACGAAGCATGACATGAAAATCTAAGCATTTCGTGATTTATTTGATTTTTTCTATTATCAGGTATGTTGTGTGTTTTATTTTGATTGATGACTATAACATGAAATTTTTCTTTAATAAATAAATTATTTTCACAAGGCAAGATAGGTTTATGATGTAACCAAATGGTAAGTGTTTATGTTAGAATTATTCACCTTTTAAAACCTTATGATGTTATTTAAATACTGTTTTTCTTACTGAGCATACAGAACTCACTCTTTCCATGTCCTCCTCAAAAGAGGAAGATAATGAGGAACTGTCAACTGACCTACCCATTTAATTTTATGAGGATCTCGTGGATCTGCAAACCTTGAGTGCATGATTGTCTTCGTACTCTGATGAGCCCAATAGTATAATGATAGAAGTGACCCTCTTTTGTATTTTGACATTATATTTTGTAGCCACTTATGGCCTCAGTTATATATATATGTAATTGGAACTCATATATTTGTAAGAGATTTGTATTAATTTGTTCCGCTGCATATAATTTTTATCATACACTCGTAATCTATTTCTGTATCTGACACCCACATGCCTTAATTAGCATCTGGGATGTCACACAGAACATCTGTGACTACATTACGTCTATTGGGGTGGTAGATGATCTTGCAGTCGTAATCCTTCAGATGGTCCATCCAACGCCTCTGTCTCATATTCAGTTCCCTCTATAAAAAATATATACTTTAAACTTTTATGATCAGTAGAGATTTTAAATGTTTGATCGTATAAATAATGGTGCCATATCTTCAAGGCAAAGACTATGGCCGCCAACTCTAGGTCATGAGTAGGGTAGTTGCGCTCATGGGGCTTCCATTGTTTGGATCCATAAGCAACCACCCGACCGTGCTACATCAAAATACAACCCAAAGCTATGTGAGATGCATCATAATAAACTTGAAATCTTCCACTATTATCAGGGAGGATCAACATCAGGGCAGAGGTGAGACGATACTTTAACTCAGTAAAACGTTCATCAGATTCGTAATCCCATATGAAAGGTACACTATTCTTGGTGAGACGAGTCAACGGAGTTGCAATATTGAGGAACCCTTCAATAAATCGTCGATGCCAAACTAAGGAAACTACGTACCTTGGCAATATTCGTTGACGGGTTCAAGTTAATCACTGTTTCAACTTTAGATGGATCCACAAAAACTCTTTCACCCGAAATTACATGGCCAAGGAAGGAGACTCGATCAAACCAAAAAAAACACTTGCTAAACTTAGAATATAGCTAGTTTCAGTGAAGGGGTTCTAATGCCTGAGACAAATGGACTATGTATTCTTCTGGACTTTTATAATACACTAGGATGCCATCAATGAACATGATGGCGTATTGATCCAGTGCATACCAAAAAATCCTAGTCATAAGATCTATAAAAGCAACATGAACACTAGTTAATCCAAAAGGCATAACCTTAAACTCGTACAGACTGTATCGATATCAGAAAGTGATTTTCAAAATATCTTCTTCTTTGACCTGTAACTAGTATTATGTCAATATTTAAAAAGACTGTAACTCCTTACAACTGATCAAATAGGTCATCGATATGAGGTAAATGATACTTTTCACTATTACACAGTTTAGTTCTCTGTAATCTATGCACAATCAGAGGGAGCCATCCTTCTTCTTCACAAATAATACCAGGGCACCCCAAGGGGAATGACTGGGGCAGATAACTTTTTGACCAAGAAGTTTAGAAAGTTGGTTTTTCAATTTTGTAAGCTCAGTACAACTCATGCGGCAGGCAAGTTATGAGATAGGTCGTGTTTCAAGAAATAAATCGATAGAAAACTTTATCTCCTATGGGGGAGGTAAACTAGATAGATCTTTTGGAAAGACTTCTAGAAAGTTATAAATAATAAGAATGGTGTATATAGCGGGATCAGAATCCATATTCCTATTTATTTAAAGCTTAGATAATGGCAAAACTAGATTTTTATTTTTGGTGATCATAAGGTTACAACTTTACTTTTACAGTTAATGATTGCCCTACATTTCTCTAACCAATCCATTCCTAAGATAACATCAAATCCTGAAAAATCTTAAAGTATTAGATCTACTAACAATTTTACTTCGAAATCTTTTATTTTATAATTTTTATACACAAAATGAGTTTCTAGTAAACCCCTAGAGGGAGTTTCTACTACTAACACTTCTCTTAAAAGTTCAGGCCTAATATCTAATTTATATGCAAATGAACAAGAAATGAAAGAGTGGGTACCACCTGCATCAATCAGAGCTCTGAAAAAAATATCATGGATAAAAAATATACCTTGGATAAGGATAGGAGTGGTGAGGGCACCAGGTTCATCAAGGTGGTACACACGATCCTGAGCTACTGGTCTGGCCATATCCTTCAACCGCTGGGGGCAATCTTTCACAATTGCTGAATGCTTCCGCACTTATAGCAGGTGTTTTTCAAACACCGACAGGGTTGATCACCATGTAAGCGATGACAATACTGGCATGGTTGGGAAGCTCATAAGTAGTCCAGTAGGTGGAGGGGTAATTCAAGGTCATTTATCAGGATGGCTACTAACTAAGTCATGCAATCTTCTTCTAGGTTGTTGGAGTTGGTGTTGTTGTTGTTGGGTATGGACTCGGGCAATGCATTGGTGCCTGGTCGAAATAAGGTCTTCGGTCAACTGGACATGTTTTAGCACCTCGACATACGAGTTGGGTCTCAGCATCGCAATCTGGTCATAGATATTGGCATGAAGGCCCTTCAAAAACTTCTTAGCTTTACGACTCTCAGGGGTGACCATTAATGGGGCAAACCTAGACAGTTGGATAAATCAGGCTAGATATTGGGCAACCATAAAGGTTTTAGGGCGGAGGTCCTGAAATTGCTCCTCCTTTTTCTCTCGGACATAGACCAGGAAGAAGTTCTAAAAAAACACATCCATAGAAACTTCCCAAGTGGTAGGGATAGGTAAGACTTCCTTTTTATGTTGCCACCAATGTTCGGCTTCACTAGTTAACATGAAGGCTGTTAAGGAAACTTTTTACTCGGTTAGGTCTAAGATAGAGAAAAGTTTCTCTATCTATAGGATCTAGGCTTTGGCTACTAAGGGGTTGGGCCCTCTTTCGAATTGGGGTGGGTTAAACTTCCTAAACTCTGCTATGTTATAGGAGATAGACCTCTCAGTTGGTCGGTAGTCAGGGGCAAGAGGATGTTGGCAAAGGTTAGCTTGGTTTTGTCTTATGGTTGTGGTTAGACCTTGGATGGCTCGGAAGAGTTCACTAAACTCTACCCTGGTCAAATGATCCTAGGCCTCAAGTCTTTCGTTACACTCTACAGAGGGTCTTCCTTGCATCATTCCTGCAAAAGAAAAGGAAGACATGAGTTTGACACGTGAGGGCATGGAGAGAATCGAATCAACTCCTGAACCCCACTCAACATATGCAATACGAAAACTATAACCACTTAAAATTAAATCCCACCCTCTAATTGAATCTATAATCCTAAAGGAAAATAAAAACAAAAACTAAAAAAATAAAACAAGAAAAGAAAAAATGTCACAGACTTACCGATAAGTTGATCATCGCTCCTTACCTCAACAAGACTTCTGAAGACTCTTGCTTCCTGAAGAACTTGAAGAAGAGAATTTTAGCAAAAATGTTAAAAGAAGAAAAGCCAAAGCTCTCAAGAACACTCTCAAATTTATTATCAAAGAGTGTGTTTACATCCTAGGGGCAAATGTTTATTTATAGCCTTTCTCGGGCAATCTAGATGAGTACAAAATCTTGAGATAATTAATAAAATAATAACCTAAATAAAATTCTATCTTAATCTAGGATAATTACATAATAAAAATAATTATTCTATCCTAAATAAATTAATTAAATAATCCTAAAGGATAGAATTATAATAAAATATTAATTAAAATAAACCCATATTTATCCCATGTGAAATCTATTTTGAACAAATGTGGAAATTAATTTTAAAACATGGGTAATTTGACAAGTGGATCTCAAGCCTTTTTAAAATATTTTAAAATAATAAAAAAAATAAATATTAAATAATTTAAAAAAAAAACGGGATCGACTGGTCCGCACGAGTTGCAGGGGAGAACGCCCGCGAGAGTCGCGGGCTGAGCTTGGGCCGTTTCAGCCGTCTGTAGGCTAGTCCTTGCAGGGTGCGTGTGTTCGACCTTGGGGCCTGTGCACACGAGGTTGGTTTCATATGGGCTTAAAGAGTTACGTGTATGGGTGCTCCTGGGTGTTCGTGCGCGTAGTTCAAGTAGGCACGCGTGCATGTACATGCGTCGTGCGGGTTGGGCCACATGTCTGGCACACGTGTAGGCCTCCTTGCTCATGTGAGGGCCTTTAGATCTTTGCACTGAGAAAAGTTCCTATCTCTGGTTTTCCTACGGGGCATAAGGTCACATTGGCTGCTTCTCCATGGAACCAGGGAACACCAGTGGAGCTGTGGGCCAAGTATCCTACATGTACATTGCAACAAATGTGTACCCTACGAGTACCCAAACCCAAACTACATTCGAACTTTCTTCTCGGGCTGGCATTCTCTGACCGAGCTGTTCCTTAGCAGTAAGGCTTGTTACCCTTCAAGTTTCTATCACATTCTGGTGTCATTTCTTCCTAGGCCGGGAACTCTATTTGTTGGATTCGGCCTCGCTATTTAATACTTGGTCAGAATAGAGTAACTTAGAGTATTGCTACCCGGTAATTGTTTTCTATCATTTTTTAGAAGTTCATCTACACTTGCTCGCTCGTTGCACTCTTCTGGTTTAGGTGTGTTGTCAACGGGCATCGCATCAGAGTTGGTGGTCTAGTTTTTGAAAGATGACATATTTCTTAAGTATCTTAGAAGGGTTTTAGAAGGGTTTCCTAGCTACAGCCTTAGTTGTAAGGGATTATTCTGCGTAACTACTCGATACTATTTGTGACATCCCAAATGCTAATTAAGGCATAAGGGTGTCAGACACATAAACAAATTACTAGTGCATAATAGATAAATGTATGCAGCGGAACAAATAACTACAATCCCTTACAAAATAATAATAGAGTTCCATACATCATTGAGGCAGAAACAAAATTAAATTAAAAGCCTTTATAAAAGATGGACTCATTAAAGTGTGAGACAAATTATACACTCATAAAAGATCATGGAACCTTAAAGGCTTCAAGGAGTTGATCAGCTATCAGTTCCTCACTATCTTCCTCATCTGGGGGGGCATAGAAAGGGGTGAGTTCCATATACTTAGTAAGAAAAATAGTATTTAAATAACATCATACAATTTTAAAAGTAATTAAAAGTACCATCGTTACTTACCATCAAGAGTCATGTCAAGATTCTTTATATATTTTGAAAACTATTTATTTTATTAAAGAAAAATATCAAATCCATCATGTCATAGTCATACTATATCAATCAAATCAATCATGTTGAAAATAGAGAAAATCAAACAAATCATACTATGCGCTATCTTTCATTTTATTCTTTGCCCAAAGTCATTTTAAGTTCCATTTACTGAGGGTAATACAGATTCTAACTACCTATGTGGAATGTCCAGTTCATTTTATTTATAAGAGCAATTTGTGACTTGCCAAACCAATAACACATTTACAACTTGCCAAACCATGACACAATCTATGACCATTGTCGTGCCAACTACAATGGTCCTACATGTTAACTATGGCCACGACCGTACTTCAACAAAGGTCCCATATCGCGTCACCACTCTCGTCAGAGGGTACACCGTCATCCACAAGGAGCAGTCATCTCACATCTTTTTAGACTAAATGGGGGAGAAACAGAAATTCCTCAAAGATAAAAAGTCTAACAAAATATTATGAATTATGCATGCTAATACCAATACATATTTCTTATATTTATATATCATTTTATGCTTGATCATTTTCCCACTATCAGTTGCATCACATATCAATATTTATCTCAAGCAATAAATCATTTAAATTACACATGCAAATTAATAAGTTCATATACGATCATAAAATATGCATTAACACGTAAAATGTCTTTGTATAAAACTTAACCACAAATTAAAGGTACACTCTTCCTGGTGAGACGGGTCAAAGAAGCTGCAATCTTGGAGAATCCATCGATGATTCACCGGTAATAACTTGCCAAACTAAGAAAACTATGTACCTTGGTAACATTCTTTGGTAGGTTCCAGTTAATCACTGTTTTAATTTTGGATGGATCCACAGAAACTCCTTCACCTGAAATTATATGGCCAAGGAAGGAGACTCAATCCAACCAAAAAGGGCACTTGCTAAACTTAGCATACAGCTGGTTTTGGCAAAGGGTTTCTAATATCCAAGACAAATGGATTGTGTGTTCTTCTTGACTCTTAGAATATACTAGGATGTTATCAATGAACATGATGATGTATTGATCTAGTGCATGTTGGAAAATCCAATTCATAAGATCCGTAAAAGGAGCAGGAGCATTAGTTAATTCAAAAGGCATAACCTTAAACTTGTACAGACTGTATCAGTATCAAAAAGAAATTTTCAAAATATTTTCTTCTTTGACTCGCAATTGGTAGTATCCCGATCTAAGATCGATCTTTGAGAAGGCTGTAGCTCTTTGCAACTGATTGAAGAGGTCATCGATATGAGGTAAATGATACTTATTTTTTACTGTTACATGGTTGAGTTCTCTGTAATTTATGCACAGTTAGAGGGAGTTGTCCTTCTTATTCATAAATAATACCTGGGCACCCCAAGAGGAATGACTAGGGTAGATAAATTTTTGACCAATAAGTTTAGAAAGCTAGTTTTCCAATTATGCGAGCTCAATACTACTCATGCGATAGTTAGGTTTCAAGATAGTTTGTGTTTCAGGTTTTGAGATAGTGGTTCACATCACAAATTAAGCACGAAAGTTTTCGGGGTGTTACAAAAATAATGAGAAATTGATCATTGATCTTCCCCTTGAAGCCTTTGAAGATCATGTGAATTCATGAGCTTTTATGAGTGCATAGTTGTCCCACACTTTGATGAGTCCATCTTTTATAGAGGCTTTTAATTAATTTTGTTTCTACCTCAGTGTTGTATGGAACTCTAGGAATTGTAATTATTTATTCCACCGCATGTATTTATCTTATATGCACTCGTAATCTGTTTCTGTATCTAGCACCCTTATGCTTTAATTAGCCTTTGGGATCTCACACTCATTGTGAGTGAAAACTTTTTTTGCTTCACATTTAATTTTTTATTTTGCATCCCAAAATTTTGGTTAAATATTACATGAAAAAAATTGAGTATCCGTAGAGCGTAGCTGACATTGAGTAGTACAATTAGGATACACTTACTAGTTATATCCATCAGAATTGATCGAATCCTTACGCTTTGTGTTAGTCGTGTCTTCTTTCTGATTTATATTTCTATTATTTCATTGTGTTTTTGTTCCATTACACGTCTGAATGACTAATCATTCCTAGTTTCTCAGCGTATAAATAAAAGCACACAATTCCTACTTTTGTGTGCTTGTTTATGTAGAAATCATATTTCCTCAAGATTCTTTATTGTGTCAGAAAGACTAATGTGCAAATCTTAATTTAAGCAAATTTAATTACAAAAGCTCAACTGGACAGAAGAAATTATATTTGAGAGACTGTGAGGTAAACACGAGCGAAGGTGAAGGATAATTTATTTACTTTCACTAAACTTTTCTTTTAGGTGCTTCATTATGTCTCAAGAAATTAGTGTCTTTGTTCTCCAAAGAGCCCTTAACATGAAAGTCAAGAGCGAGGACCATGAATAATGGGAGAACATATTTCACACTTGCTGCCTAGTCAATGGCAAGGTGTGTAGTATGATCATCGATGGAGGAAGCTATGCCAATATGGCCAACACCCTATAATGGGATAATAACTAAGAAAAATGGTGATAATGATAAGGAGCATTATGTGATCAATGAAGGGCAAAAAAAACTAAATAAAAGTGAAGTTCCTGGACGTATTTATAAGTGTTCACGAACATAAGTGATCAAATTAAATCTACCCAGGTATCGACCTGGGATACTAAATCTAGATTAATTACATCAGGACCTCGATCTAAGAAGGGAAAAAATCAAGAGAGATAGAAAATAAGAAAGTTATTAGTCCTTACTGCCAAGGAGAGACTCAACTCATTAATCCCGACCCATAAGGAAGCCAAAAACGTGGTATGGGTATGGATACTCGTAGCCTACGTGTGTGTGCGCCTTTACTTGTATGACACATGCCCCCCGCACATGCGGAGATTCATCTCACACGGTCAAGCACGTAGGATGTGGGAGCAGCACCACCCATATGCCCCACAATGCGTACACAAGCATGTGAGAGGCTGTTTGCATACACAACCAGCACACCTAGCGTGCACCAACAAGTGTGCATGAAGGATGTCGCATGCACATGGCAATGCACATGCACGCTTGATCCATGCGGGTGTGCCCTAGCTCCGCCCAGTAAAAGCACACAACCCACACACTCACAAACTGCAACCCGCGCAGCCCCGACATTCTACCCACACACACCCAACCTGCTGCTAGCATGGCAACACCTTTTTGAGTCCTTTTGGAATTATTTTATCCCTTTCCAAATGTTACAAGGATTCCTAACCTTCCACAATTATTCAATGTGCTTAATATGTCAAATTGAGTCTAAGGGGGATCGAGATTCTTGAATATTTGGATAAGGATAAATTATTATTTTAATATTTATTATAGTTTTTTATTTATTTAAATTAAGATTAGGATAATATTTAATTATATTAATTAATTATGTATTTGTTTTATAGTTAAATTGGATCCTAGAGTTTGGATAAGAATCCTAAATCCTATTCCAAGTAGAAATAAAAAATAAAAACCTATATAAAGGCTTATCTTCAAGCTTTGTAGTCACAACTTTGAGAATTAATAATATTGAAGTTTTGAGCTTTTCTTCAAATTAGCCACCTGACAAGTGTGATAGTCACTTTTGAAATTTTAAGGAAATACTACTTAATCCACCAGGTGTGAATGAAAGACCTCTGCCTTTGCATAAAATAAAAGGAAGATTAACTCACCTACTGTGAGCAAAAACCTTTTTGCTTCACATTTATATTTTATTATGCATCTCAGAAATTTGGGTAAACATTGCATGAAGAAACTTGATCAATTGTAAAGTGTAGCCGATATTGGTTGTATAATTCGGATACACCTTCCGATCATATCCATCGAGATTGATCGAATCCCTACGCTTTGAGTCTATCGTATCTTCTTTATGATCTACGTTTCCATTATTACATTTTGTTTTATTTCCATTACATATCTAAGTGACTAATCGTCCTAGTTGTTTAACATATAAATAAAAAACACACCATTCCTTCTTCTGTTTGCTTGTTTCTGAGCTTCTGTAGAAATTAGATTCCTTAAGATTCTTTGTGTGTTAGAAAGACTAATGTGCAGGTCCTGATATAAGCAAATCTGATTCTGAATGCTCAACTCGACATAAGAAGTTATAGTTTGAGATATTATGAGGTAAACACGAACGATGGTGAGGGAGAGTTTAATTTGTTTTCATTAATCTTTATCTCTGTAGGAGCTTCACTATATTTACCAAAACACCAATAGTAGATCCGTCACCATGGAAGAAATGATAATGTACATGTTTACCCAATTAAGTGTTCAAATGGGAAATATGACTGCACGAATGGATCATTTGGAATAGGAGGGACCATCACTGTTGTGCCTGACACTATGTAATGTAGGATGAAACAAGGTCTTGTGGTGATGATGCAGATGATTGACAGGGAGGTCACCAAGAAGAGGTGGATTTCAAAGTACAAGTACCAGCCTTTCAGGAGAAGAATGATCCCAAAGCCTACTTTGAATGTGAATGAAAGGTCGATTGCATTTTTAGTTGTCATAATTACAGTGAGGAGAAGAAGCTCAAGTTGATGACACTTGAATATACTAAATATGCCTCAGTCTGATGGGATCAGTTAGTTGCTATCAAAGAACGTGATAGAGATATTCTAGTCACCACCTAGAGAGAGTTAAGATCCATAATGAGGAAGCATTTTCTCCCAGTCATTTTTGACAAGGACATGAACCTAAAGCTACAATGCTTGAATTAAGGTTCTAGGACAATAGAAGAGTACCGCAAGGAGATGGAAGTAACCATGATTTGGGTTAGTTAAAGAACATCCAGAAATCACCATGGCTCAGTCCTTAGAAGGGTCGAATAAGTAGTTTTCCAATATCCTTGAACTGTAAAATTATGTTGACCTGTAAGAGATTGTATATAATACTATTAAGATTGAGAGAGAGTTGAAAGGTAGAGGGAACTATTAGGGGGTTTATTAGCACCACCCCACAAGTTACTTAGAGATGGGTTTGAAGGGATAAAAATAAAAAGGTTGAAGACAGAAAAGGCAAGCAATCTTCCAACAATCCAACAGATAACCCTAAGGGACATATTGCATCTCATTATCCCAATAAACATGTTATAATCCTACGAGATGATGGGGATGTCATTAGTGATTGTGAGAATGAACAAGAAGACATGTGATGTGATTGTGGAAAGACTTAAAATCTATCTAGTAAAGCAAAACCAAGGTACACACAAACATGAAAACAAAATCCAAAAGAGACCTCAACCAAGAAAACAAAATCACATCCGAAAAATAAAACATGGCCCAGTTAAACATAAAGGTTCGGTCCAAAAGAGCTTAGACCGAGTGAGATGGATCCTTGATGCTATCAAGGAAGGGCAGCCATATGGGCTTCCAAAACAAATAACCCAAGAACCACGGAAGGGGAGAAGCATAGACCTTTGGGGCCATCCAAAAATTAGAGGAAGAACGCCCAAGCCTATTGCCAATCACCCATTTAAAGCCTTGGTCCAAAGGCCAAATATGCATGAGCAAGCCCGTGTATGTGCACAACAAGCATGCCACACACATGAGCCATCTAAGTCTATGTGAGGGGTCCGGACTGCACGACATGGGCTGCATCAATGAGGCCTACATTTATCAAGGCCCACAACCCAAGTAAGGTGCAAACCCAAAAGGCCATGCGTATATGGAGTGAATAATTGGGCCAATCGAGAAGCCCAACAACTGAGGAGGGGAGTCTACCCAAGCTTCTACATGAATTGGGCAGGTCGTACGTCCAGGCCCTCTCATGTATGGAGTGCCCAATCTGTGCGCCTAGTCCAGCAACCACAAAGCCCACATCAGGAATGGCCTTTGACTTGACCTGATCATGCATGCAAAAGGCCTTATGCCCGTGAGGCAAATAGTAGGCCCAATCGGAGAAGGCAATAGCTCAAAAAAGGAAGCTAACCCAATAGGCCCACGAATAGGCCAGGATGGATGTTCGAACCCATGAAGTGCATAGGTCGTACATAGGTCCATTCGTGTGCCAGGCCCACATGGGCAGGGAGGTGCTTGTGGGTTCCCAACCTACATGCAAGCTTACTCTAAACAACGGGAATTTTGCTCGCATAAATGGGGCATGTGAAAGCCCTTGCCACATGCCTCAAACATATGTCAGATAATGTCTTCTTTAGTAGGGACTCTTCTCTTCTTCAACATGTAATTTTTTTGGGCTTTTATCTTCAAGAAGTTTGCTGCAAATCAACCTCAAATTCAGCACATAGAAAAGAAGAAAATTATCTATCTAATTATTTCGATATTATTCAATTCTAATATTTTATCAATATGATTAAATATTTAGTATTTTTTTGCCTAAGATTAGATTAATTGTTTATTATATATTTTATCCTAGATTAGGATAGAATTTTATCTTTCAATTATTTAATTAATTTTTCAAGTGTTTATATTTGTTTAGAACTATCTTTAAAAAAGTCTACATAAAGGTCTTTGCCCATAGGATGTAAACACATTTGAGAAGAATAAAATTGAAGGTTTTGCTTTCATCAAGAATTAGTTCAGCCAATTTCTTTTAGTATCTTCAAGTTCTTCAAAGATAAAGAGCTTTCTAAAGCCTTATGGAGCCTAGGAGCTAGGATCGACTTATCAGTAAGTCCGTGATGTCTTTTTTTTTCTCATTATTAATTCTCTTTTCTTCATTTATGCATGCCATTTATGTGGATGTATTCTCAATTAGTAGGGTTGTTTAGCTAGTTAAGTTTCTATATTGCATGCATTGGTGAAGGTTGTAGAAGTTGATTCAATCATTCTCATACCCTCCTACGTCAACATGCCATCATTCGGAGCTAGCGAAGAAAGTATTGCCTAGTCAATATAGGGAGATGTGTTTGTAGC
Organism: Carica papaya; assembly: GCF_000150535.2. The sequence continues at coordinate 1,029,949 of NW_019014668.1, forward strand.
TCAATGAGCTTTGAACATGTAGGTTAATGCAGAAGATAATGACTAGATAGATACCATCTTTCACTCAAGATGTCTTATTAACAAGGTCTTTAACGTGATTATTGATAGGCACAGTTGTACTAATGTTTCTAGCACCTTACTAATTGACAAGGCAGGGTTGACTTGCATACTGTACCCTAGTCCCTACAAGCTACATTGGTTGGATGATAATAAAAAATATATAATCTAATATGAATGAATCATGTGGGTGAGTTTATTGGTTAAAATCAAGTCTTTCTAATTTTTAATTTTGTTAATGAATTAAACTCTAGGAGCATCTTTGGGGCTGTTCATTAGCAAGGGTTAATCAACAAATGTATGATCGATCACTAATTTCATTTTATTGATGGCCATAAAAGAATATTATATTTCAATTTTTTTTATGGATTTGACCATATTCATTGCTACTATAATTAAATTTATCATTGAAATAGGAATTTATTTTTGGTGGATCGACACCTATTAGTCCAGATGCTCTAGAGTCTTCTTCTTCTTTTCTATTTTTATATTTCCTACCATTATCTTTGTCGTCACACTTTTTTGTTAAAGAAAATGAATTAAATATTCCAACAATCTCCCCTTTTAATTCATTTTCTTTTACAAATGAAGTAGACTCGTCACTAAATTCTATATGCTCAAAGTAATTATTTATTTGATTGTCCCATGTTGTTGGTGCTTGCTTTACGTCGTGTAATATTTTCTTTAATTTGCATTCCTTGTTCACGTCCCTTTCAGCTAGACATTCTTCTAACATTTCTTGATACGTTGTAGTGTTCACAAGTACTGGTTGAATATCAATAGTTTCTTTTGGTTTGCTATGGAGCCAAGTTTGATTGATGATAGTCTACTCTGATTGTTGTATTTCTTATTTTCATCTTCTATTTTATGTTCAGTCTCATCTATTTGAATAGGTACCCCATTATAAGTCAAGGAAACTCATTCACATTCCTCTTTCTCATAAATTTGTTGTGTATGCAATGGTGCAAGAATGTCCTCAGGCTTTTCCTGATATTGTATAGTTGTAGTAGCAATATGGACATGAATGGCTTCTCCTATTCGGCTTTTATCTTGATCTTTTATTTTTTTTTCTTTAAAATTATCCACCTTCACGTCATCTTCTTTATCCCACATTTTTGGTTGTTTATCGGCTTCTTCAAAGCTTTCTAGCTCAATTTGCATGAAATTATATGATTCATAGAATTCTGTTAAACTTCTTATATCTCTTGAAGCTAATTTTGGAGCAGTCGACTCTTATATGAAATTTCTAATGGAAGTTGGGCTCGAAGGAATCGATTCATCTAATTCATAGAATATTTCATTATTTCTAGTCATATTATTCCTACAACTTGAGTCTAATACCCATTGACAATTATTCTTTCCACTAGTTTCATGAGTTGCCAACAATAAAGCCTCTACATTATTTTTCTGGCCTACTCTGACATGATTATCTTTATGCTCTAGTCTCTTTACATGACACTCTCTACTATAATGACCATATCTTTTACAATTATAACATTGAATATGTGACTTGCATTCATATTGATAGTGATCATATTTTTTACAATTATGACTTTGGATACGAGACTTACCTTGAGAATATTGATTCTCTGTTGATCCTTGTCTTGATGTTGTTCTAAAATTTTCTCCTCTCTTACCTTTAAAATTTGAGCCTTTTTTATTCGATGATCTAGGCATTTCCTTCTCATCCTTTAAATTTAATTTAGCCTTTAAAGATTGTTCTATTATGCTTGGAGACTTTTCATTCATCCACATCTTCTGTGACTCTAATGAAGCTTGTAAATCATTAAGAGTCATAGTGTCTAAGTTTTTAGACTCTTCAGTGGTTGTCTCCACATAATTAAATTGATTGAACAACATATGTAAGATCTTCTCCATGACATCTCTCTCATTTATTTGGTCTCCATTATTTTTCATCTCATTTACTAACTTCACCATTCATGAAAAATAATCGCGAATACTTTCATCTTTTCTTTGCTCCATTAGCTTGAACTATTTTTCAATCCTTGTAGATGTGTTCGTTTGACTGGATACGCACCTTCATATGTTTTTAGTAAAATATTTCAAGCCTCTTTTACTGTTTTGGCATGGAATATTTTTTCCATTACCGATAGCTCCATAGACTAATAAATTAAAAATAAAGCTTTCTCATTTAACAAAAGATCGTGAACCAAGTCTTGTAATCCTGCTGCTGAAGACTTTTCCTCTTCAAAAAGACCATTATCTATAATTTCACTGTAACCTATTGCTTTTGAAACATAGCTCCATTAAGTGCTTCCACATCTCAACATTATTTTTGTCATCAAACTTGAAAATTTGATGCCTACACTTATTGAATAGGGACTCCTGTTATTGAACTAGAAGCCATATTGATCAACCCTAACGCTTTGATACCAAATGTTGGCAATTAATTTTTTATAATTGCCTAGAGATTGAATTTATAATCAAACAAATATTCAAAATTTTATTGATAAAAATAACACAAATTTTACAATACTTATAAGACAAAATTTCACACTCCAAACCCGTTATGCATTAGCTTGTTGAAGCTAATAATTTTCATTTAATTTTTTTCACCTTATATCTCCAATTATTCTTTTTTATTCTTTTTATTTTTCTCTTATGTCTAAAAATATATATATTAGTAGAAAAGTTGTTGTTTTACCTTTCATTCTTTAGTGTTTCCAGTTCATATTTTCCTCTTTATTATTTGCCTCACCTTCCCCTCTTTATTGTTAAGTAATTTAAGTATTAATTTCCAACATTAATTAAGTCACGGTTAATTTTCCAACATTGGGGCATTGTCTTTTTTTGCTTCTTGTCCTGCAAACTCATCTTAGGACTTCTTAATCTTTAGCTAGTCTTCGTACACTTCTCTCCTTGATAATGAAGTTAGAACATGGGGAAGTCCTCACATACGCACAGAATAATGATTCTTCCCACTAGCATGATTGACATTTCTATCACACTACCATGGTCTCCCTAATAGTATGTGTCCTGCTTGCATAAAAACAACAATATAATACCTCATCTTCATATTTATCAACAAAAATAGAGCACGACCCTATTTGATGATGCTGGCCTCCTTACTATCATCTAGCTAGTGTA
>NW_019014668.1:1040238-1055227 GCF_000150535.2 Carica papaya
GGTAAGATTTTGAGTTAAATAATTCACCTTTAAAACCTCACGATGTTAATTTAATACTATTTTTCTTACTGAGCATATGGAACTCGATCTTTCCATTCCCTCCTAGATGAGGAAGAAAATGAGGAACTGCACTGACTTGCCCTTGGAAGTCTATGAGGATCCTGTGGATCCACAAAATTTAAATGCATGATTGTTTCCACACTCTAATGAGTCTAATAACATAGGGAAAGAAATGGTATTCCTTTGTGTTTTGTGTTTTTTTTTTGTATTTTGCAGCATTTTAGGCCTCAGTTATATGTATGTAATTGGAACTCATTTATATATATTCATAACGGATTTGTATTAATTATTTCGCTGCATAAAATTTTATCATGCACTCATTATTGTGAATCTATATCTGACACCCATTTACCTTAATTAGCATTTGGGATGTCATAGATGGTATCAGAGAAGAATAATTATGGATCAAATCCCTTACACTGAGGCCTTAAATAGAAAAAACCCTTTAGAGTACCTAGGCAAAATAAGTCCTTTTTTAAATTAGACCATTAACTCGTGTCTTCCTTTCTCTTGTTGGAATGACACGAGTAAGACCATACATAGAGCATACTAAGCGACCTGAAGCCCCGCATCACCCGATCAGGGTTGAATTTGTCGAACTCTTCTAAGTTATCCAAGGATTAACTGCAGTTGTATGACAAAATCAAGCCAACCTTTGTCCATCTCCTACCCTTGAATTCTGAAACACTGAAAGATCTATTTTCTACAACATAGCAGAGTTTAATAAATTTAGACCCCAACACTTTAAAGGTGGCCCTAATCTCTTAGTAGCCAAAGCCTGGATCCTAAAAATAAAGAAGATTTTCTCTATCCTAGACCTGATTGAGGAATAGAAAGTTCCCCTTGCAGCCTTCATGCTAAACAGCAAAGTAGAACACTGGTGGCGACTTAAAAATGAAGTCCTGCCTACCCCTACCACTTGGAACGTTTTCATGGATGCATTTGTTGATAACTTTTTCCCTGTCTATTTTCAGGAAAAAAAAGATGAGAAATTTAGGACCTTTGCCAAAGGAGTCTGACGGTTGCCTAATATGCAGCCCGTTTTGTTCAACTGTCTAGGTTTGCCCCTCTAATGGTCACTCCCAAGAGTCGAAAAGATAGAAAGGTTCTCAAGGGCCTTCGTGCCGACATCTACGACTAGGTTGCGATGCTGAGACCCAACTCATATGCAGAGGTGCTCAAACATACCCAGTTGGCCGAAGATCTCTTCTCGGACAAGCACCAATGCATTGTCAGAGTCCATACCCAACAACAACCTCAACAGTTTAGGAGGAGATTACCTTACCCATTAAGTAGCCAACCTGATAAATAAACTAGAGTTACCCTTCCCCCTGCTTTGCCTCTGCCTACAGTTCAACCTGTCCAACCAAACCAACCATGTCAGTATTGTGGTCGCTCACATGGTAACCTACCCTGTCAATGTATTAATAATGTCATTTATCTGTGCAGAAGCACCCAGCACCTTATAAAGAACTGCCCCCAATGACCAAAGGATGCAACCCGGCCTATAGCACAAGGTGGCGTGTACCACTTGGATGAACTTAGTGCTCTTCCTACTCCTGTTCTTATCCAAAGTATGCTTTCAATTCATGACTCTTCTGCCAAGGCTCTGATCGATACAAGTGCTACTTACTCTTTTATTTTCTGTACATTTACTTGATTTTAAACCAGAACCTTTGGTAAAAATATTAATGGTAGAAACTCCCTCTAGGGGACTACTAGAGGCTCATTATGTATATAAAGATTGTAAGATAAAAGCTTCAGGAATAAAGGTATTTGTAAATCTGATACTGTTAGATTTTGTAGGATTTGGTGTGATATTAAGAATGGACTGGTTGAAAAAGTATAGAGTTATAATCCATTGTGAAAGTAAACTTGTAACTTTATGGTCTCTAAAAAAGGAATAAAATTTTTGTTATTATTTTCCTAACCGTTAAATGAATAGAAATATAGGTGTTGATCTTGTTGTGTGTACCATACTAATTGTTTACAACTTTCTGAATATCTTTCCTATCGAACTTCTTAGTCTACCTCCCCTGCGAGAAGTAGAGTTCTTAGTTAAACTACTGCCCAAAATCCAGCTAATCTTAAAGCCTACCTATCGTATGGGTCGTGTGAAGCTAACAGAGCTAAAACATCAGCTTTCTAACTTTATTACCTAGAAGTTTATTCAACCTAGTCATTCTCCTTGGAGCGCTCTGATGTTGTTCGTGAAGAAAAAATATGGTTCTCTCAAACTCTGTGTGGATTATCAGGAACTCAACCGAGTGACCGTTAAAAACAAGTACCCCTTACCTTAGATTGATGATCTCTTTGATCAACTACAAGGAGCCACAGTCTTCTCTAAAATTGATCTCAGGATAGGATATCACAAGTTGAGAGTTAAAAAAGAAGATATTATAAAGACCACCTTCAGGTGTAGGTACAGTTCGTACGAGTTCAGGGTAATGTTGTTCAGATTAACCAATGCCCCTGCAACTCTCATGGACCTAATGAATAGAGTTTTTCAACACGCACTAGATCAATACATCATCGTTTTTATTGATGATATCCTAGTGTCTTCCAAGAGCCTTGAAGAACATGTAATGCACTTGACTAAAGTGTTGGAGACTCTTTACCAGAACCAACTGTATGCTAAATGGAGCAAATACTCTTTCTGGTTGGATTGAGTTTCCTTTCTCGGTCATGTAATTTTAAGTGAAGGAGTTTTTGTAGACCTGTCCAAGTGGAAAAAATAGTCAATTGGAATCCGCCCACCAATGTGACTAAGGTACGTAGTTTCTTTACCTTGGTAGGTTATTACCGACAGTTCATTGATGGATTCGCTAAGATTGTCACCCCACTGACTTGACTTACCCAAAAGGAGGTACCATTCATATGGAATTATGAGTGTAGTGAAAGCTTCATGGAATTAAAGCATCGCCTCACCTCTGCTCCTGTTTTAATCCTCCCTAACACTACGGAAAGATTTTAGGTCTAGTACTATGCATCTTATATTGGCTTGGGGTGTGTCTTGATGCAGTATAATAGAGTAGTCGCCTATGGGTCTCGAAAATTGAAACCTCATGAGCCAAACTACCCTATCCATGACTTAGAGTTAATAGTCATTATCTTTACCCTGAAGATATGGAGTCATTACCTGTATGGTCAAACTTTTGAAATTTATACTGACCGTAAGAGTTTAAAGTACATTTTTTACAGAAGGAGTTTAACATGAGATAGAGACGCTGGATTGATCTTTTAAAAAACTATGACTTACAAGATCATCTATCACCTCGGGAGAGGAAATGTGGTCGCTAATGCACTGAGTCGAAAGGAGTCTACTGTGTTGGCTCAAGTCATGGCCTCTAGTTGAAAATTGATGGACATTATGCAATTTCTCTGCCTTAACTATTATGGCAAATGCACATATTTTGCCCAAATCCGAGCCTTGCCGAATCTCTTTATAAAAATCTGGAAAGCTCAATCCACGAACCCAGAACTCACAAAGAATATATGTAAGTTCACTTCTAACAAATCTCCTCATTTTAGAATCTTTTATGATGGACTGTTCAAATTCTGGAAGTGAATTGTGGTCCTCGTGGCTATAAGGGAGGATGTTCTCAAGACCACTCATGCTTCTAAGCTATCCATCCATCTCAAAAGTACCAAAATGTACAGGGACTTGAAGTGTTAATACTAGTCGCTAGGAATGAAGAGGGATATAGTTAACTACTTCTCCGGATACCTTACTTGTCAGTGAATTAAGACAGAACATTACAGACCTGATGGTTTGTTATAAGGTCTTCCGATTACTAAATGGAAATGGGAGCATGTAACTATGAATTTTTTTATAGGGATTACCCAGGACCTATTCTGGTTAAAATACTATCTAGGTCATCATGGATAGACTGACCAAGACCACTAATTTTTTGCCCATCAGAATCACTAACTCCACCAGCAAGTTAGCTTGTTATATGTTGATGAACTTGTTCGACTTCATGGTGTTCCCTCATCCACTATGTCCGACTATGATCCTTAGTTTACTTTCCACTTCTGAGACAGCTTCAAAGAAGCTCTGGGGTCAGGTTTGTATTTCAGTACCGCTTATCATCCCCAAATGGATGGTCAATCGAAATGTACGATCTAAACATTAGAAGACATGTTGCGTGTTTGTGCCCTCGACTTCGGTGATAACTAGTATGAGTATCTTTCCCTTTGTGAATTTATTTACAATAACAATTATCATTCCAGCATCGACATGGCCCCATATGAAACACTGTATGAAAGGCCTTGCCATTCTCCTAATTATTGGAGTAAAGTTAGAAACCAGCGCCATTTTGGACTAGACTTCGTTCAGGAGACTATTGAGAAGGTCACAATCATCCGAAAAAATTTAGCAACTGCCCAGACCATCAGAAGAGTTACACCGACAATCATAGGTGATCCTTGGAGTTTGTTGTGGGAGATTAGGTCTTCTTCAAGGTTTTCCCCTATAAGGGAAAGATGCAGTTTGGACAGAGAGGAAAGTTGAGCCCTAATTATGTGGGACCTTTTCAAATCATCGAGCGCATTGGACCCATGGCATACTGTCCCGCTCTACCCTGAGAATTTACGGGTCTATATGACATCTTAAATTTATATTGCAATATCAAAGTAGGATGCCATTTTTACCAGTATTGTTGAGGGCAAAAAAATTCCACTTTACCGCATGAACATACATATTGAATATCAATCACATAACAAATCCTCATGCACCTGAAAATGAAATTGTTATATATGGGTACCACATATCACATTCTACATATACTCGAAAGTAGAACAGTTATGTATAACACTTCCCAATCATGAAAAGGGTTCACCACGAGTGAATTTCAGCCACACGCTCATCCTCCCTCTCAGATACTAATTAAACAGATTTTTATGTCTTTTAATCTTCTTCATTCTTTTTCTATTTCCCAAAATTTTCTTAATGCTTAGTGTACTTTATACTATAGAACATTTTCATATTTGATTTATTTTCTATATTTCTATTTAGTTATTTATACTTAATTAATTTCAACTTAATTGCATATTAGTCCATATCTTCTTAATTAATTTATTTTGTCATTATATTTCCTTTAAAATTTTCATTTTGTTTTACTTATTTACTTAATTTTTCTCATGTTTTTATAACCTTTGGCTATTTTCAAAATTAATTCCTTCCATAAAATTTCTTTTTTAATTTTTTCTCTACAACTTATTTACTTATTTCATTTACAAATATTCCTTTACTTGATATTTTGATTAAAACACCTCGAAATAATTGATATTTCAGTTTTCTTCCAAAAACTTAAAAATCCAGTTGTACTCAGTGTCTTCTACTTATAACCATATATACACGTACATGCTCATTGATTCATACATATTCATATCCACATACACACACGTAGGTTCTGATAAAAATACATATATATACATACGTACCGATATATAAGCATGTACAATATACATATAGATAGTAGCCGTTTTGTCTTTCCTCGTACGCTTCCCCCACCTGCCTCTCCGACTTGTTTGATTGCAGTATAAACACACAAGAAATTCATATAATATTTGCAGAATAATAAATATGAGTAAACTGGAAGTTCTGTGAATTGAGTTTATTAGTTTTATTAATTTATGGAGTTACATTTTTTAAATAAAATTTAGTTTACTTAATTAATTTGCTCTTGCTTTAAACGAAATGTGGACTTGGTTCCAACACAAATTTTAGACTTTGGTGTCTAGAGCCATATATATATATATATAATCAATCTATTCCTATTTTAGTTGAAAATTTATTTGATAATTTTATTATGATATAAATACTTATATAATTCACTCTATATTATTTCGTTACTTTGAATTGTTATTTATTTCTTATTCAAATAGAAATTATCAAATAAATTTACATATATAGAAAAAAGATCTTACAATTTGTTTTTGGCATCTCTTTATTGCAACATGGTTCCCCTATAGATTAATCTATAAAGTTTTTTTTATCCAGGGTATGGATCATGACTGGACATGATGTAAAGACATGTATAAAGGTGTTTGGATATTATTGTTTGTCACCTTTTGACATGTTTATTAATTGTGGAATAACGATGATCTTACGTTTGACTATTTCCAAAAACTTCACTAGGAGCTTTAGTAGTCTCTATACTCTTCTCTATATACTTTTCTTTATACGTCTTTTTCATCCTCAGTAGACAAACATATCTTCTGAGAGTAGTGATAGGATGTACCTTTTGGTTGCTCTTATAGCAAGCCTGACACATATATGTATATACATATACATATACATATATACATAATATGAAAGAACTAGGTATGTAATGCATGTTAAAAAGAATGCTGTCAAGAATAGCAGTTTATTATATTTTTCTAGGTGAAAGAAGTCTCATAAACAAACCTCTCCATTCATTCCCCCAAAATAATATCCAACCTTCTCAACCAGCTATAAAACCTGTGCTTTGCCTACATCATTACTTGACAACCCAACACTTAAACAACTCTTCAATGTCAGCTCTCTACGGCCACTGAATCAGATCGGCAAATGTCTCCCCGACACAGTGGGCATACTCTGCATCAACATAGACAAAGTTATTTTCTACTTTTGCATGACTCAAACAAAAATATCAACCGATAACCAGCTCTAGCTCGACCGAAAATTTCTGGCAACCGAGATAAGAGAAAAATACAAGACTAGATCCCCATGTTAAAGATCAACTTCAGCAAAATTTGTGTTGATGAAACAGGAAATGAATTTTCTTCCCCAATGAAAATGAAATATATATGAATTCATTTTGCGATAAAGAAAAAAAAATTAGGACTCAGGTCTACTGTAATAAGATATTAAGGAATTGGATTTCTTCTCGTCCAAACCAAAATAGAGTTAAGAGAGAAAAACAAGTACCACAAAGAACAATGGGGGTTAACTAATATAATATAATGGCTTTTTAAGAACCTATAGCTAAAAACATTAATTTGACACAGATGGAGTTAAATTATCATGCATCTGCTTCGCAGAAATAAAACTGAATTGACAATAAACAGAAGATGTTTAATCCAATACAACATTTCCATTTTTTTTTCACTTTACTGGCAATAAGATTTAGATTCAAGCTAAAAAGAGTGAAGTGCATACATTTCCCCTAAAATTCATTTATGGGGGTCTCTCCTCTTCATAATCCTATTCCCTTTATTCCAAATTACTCAAAAAGATCAAAAGAATTTAGACATTTCCAGTTTTCATTAGCAACAAGATTTGGATCTTCTTTTAGCAATAAGACCTCTTTCCCTATGACATAAAACAGCTAAGCAACTTTCATATGCTTGATGATAAGCACTTAGCCCTAAAATTTAGAGAAGTATTTAAGGATGAGAATGGTGGCAAGATAATAAATTAGGGTGAAGTAGGATTCTCGAGATTGAGAGCGGGAAGTGTCTTTTTGAGAAGAAAAAATTCAATAAAATCAATAGACAGAAAGGGGAGATCACTGATGTACTAGAAAAGGACAAAACAGAAAGTTAATTCATGTTTGTTACAGTGGCTAGTTGATTTTGTTCAGCCTTGATAGCGTTGTGAGGTAGTTCACTTAGTGTTCAACAAACCTAAAATGTCATTTTCTAATTGTTTTTCTGTTTATTCCTTAACCAAAATATATAATCATCTTTGTTACCATCAATGATGCTGCCACCATCACGACAATCAACTCTGTCACCACCAAACCATGGCCGCCACCACTACTACTGTCGTAGCTGCCACTACTACCACTAACACCATCACCTCTATTTCTACCACCACCACCATACTTTTTGCATAGGGATGTAAATGGATTGTTTGGTTCAGTTTGATTTGGCTTACACCCTATACCAAAATCAAATACTAAATTCTAAAAGCTCCAAACCAAACCATTGTACTATGACCAAACCAAAATAGTTCAGTTTGGTTTAATTTGGTTTAACTGATTATTGGAAACTATATTAACTTCTATCGTATTAACTTACTTTCACAATAACGTACCTTAAAGACAATATTTCTCATTAAATAAGCAAGTTATACATAGAACTTAGCAAAACAAAAAAAATGAATTACATATACATCTATTTTAGTTATTCAGGGAAAATAGGGTAGATATCTTAAGTTAATTCTCATTATATGTTGTTCTTAGTTATATGTAAAAATTTTGGTTTCAATTGCTTCCAATCTAGACTAAAATTTGGAGGGTCAAAAATCAAACCATTTTGGTGGTTTTGTTTGGCTTTTCGGTTTCCACCAAATAACTATACTCAAGCTGCTACCGCTGCCACAACTACTAGTCTGTTGCCGCTGCCACCATTATTATTAATATAAATTAAGAAAAAGTTAATGTGATCACTTGTGTTTTTTCATCTTCTTAGCCAATCGCCATGGTAGGTGAGAATACTATCTTACCCGACCCATATTACCAAAAATAACCTTGAAGAATTGCAGAGAGAGCTCTGTCAAGAAATCAATAAGTTTCGATAAATATTCCTCATGAAGGATAATTTGACCTTCAAATAAAATATATGTTTAGAACCAACTGTTTCTAATCCTAATAAAATTAGCTACAAAGGCTTCAAAGACTCTTCTACTACTTTCTCTCCATATGGTCCAAAAAAATTGCATTGAGAATAAGGGCAACAAACATTTTCTTGCTTTTATGGCAAACAAAACCAGCCCAGCAATAAGATCATCGAAGGAAATCCATTAAACACTTGGCTAATGCCAATAGGCAAAAGTCAGATCCCAAACCCTTTCTCCCTTCATGGCACCAAAGGAGTAAATATTTTAAGGTTTGTTATCTATGATGGGCAATGGACAATGATCATAAATAAGGCATCATGGGACTGTCACCCAAGTACATGAAAGAGAGGGAGATTACAAAAGAAAATCAGTCAAAATATTAACAAGGTTCCGTAGATGTTCTCCATTGAGTATGGGATGCCTTTTAAACAAACAAATTAAGTGTCGAACAAAAGATCATTGATTCTAAAAGGGCCAGATACAAGACCTTCAAAAACTCTTTTATTTCTGCTTCTCCATTTAGTCCAAATGATGGGGTAAGGAATAAGGAAGTATGATGTTTTTCTAGCTCTTGGTAGGTCCAATACCCTCAAGCAAGGAGATCTGTGGAGATGGAACAACTCACCATCCACTCAAAGATAGACAGAGACATAAACAAAGACAGAGATTCATCACAACAAAGACAAAGGAGGGCTATGGTTGACGATGATGCAATCTCTTCTCCATAAGTTACCAATAGTCAAAGTGATTCTGCAAAGGCCTCGTATACGAAAAAGGCCATGCAGCGAGAAGCTTTACATCTCCAGATGGGCTTCCAATAGAAGTTATCAAGGATCACATCAGACAGGAACATCTTCTTTGAACAAGTGAATTGTGCATGACTCAAGGAAGACCAACAATGATGAAATCTCATCATGCTCAAAGTAGTTAAGATCAAGCAAAAGGGTAAGTTCCAAGAAACACCTCTTTCATTCATCTTGTAACAATCACTCACTTTGGGCTCCTTAGATCTGGTTAGGCCATAAATGGTAGCTAATCTAGATTTTAATGCAAGATACCCACACCAAACACCCAAAACCTTACCCTATTACCAAGGTTGACTTTGAAGTTCTATAGAAGTCATATTACTATGTTCCTTTCTAATGCCCCTCCACAAGCTGGTACCGTAGACTTCTCTGTTTGATCCAACCCCTCTATTACAAGCCCATGTTTTGCTCCATGACCTTTCTCCACATACAGCTATTTCAAGCAAGGAAACACCAAACCCATTTGGCCATTAGAGTTCTATATCCAGGAGACTATAGTGCATATTATTACAATTAAAGTACATCTTGCAATTTAAAGGTCTTAGATATTAATTTTTTTTTTAAAAAAAATGTCTAGATAGACGCCTACTTTTTTTACAGAATTCTTAGTTGGTTTATGTTATATGTATGTCAATCAGCATTTTTATCCACTATGAATCTCAAACTCCCAAATATAAATTTATCTAGACGTATTTTATAAGAATGTGTAAATTTAGAGAATGGAAAAATTCTCTTCTTCTCTTATTTTTCCCTACGTAAGGTACCTATATATATATAAGTAGGGGATAAAACTTATTCCTAACAACTTAATGGGGATATGGGATAACAACTTTTGGTTAAGAACAAACTCTTAACCACTAGGAGGTTACCCTACAACAAATGGAAAAACAAGAAAACAGAAATACAACAAATCCCCTTTTTTTTATGATTTTGTACACTCCCTCTCAATCTAGTTTACATATATATTAAGTAAACCTAAATTGGATACAAGATCGTCAAAGGCCTTTTTTGGTAGAGCTTTTGTTAGAATGTCTGTTGTTTGTTGACTAGTAGGAATATGTATGAGTGTTATAGTTTTGTCTTCAATTTTTTCTTTGATGAAATGTCGATTGATTTCTACATGCTTGGTTAGATCATGATGCACTGGATTCTTGACTATACTAATGATTGATTGATTGTCACACCATACTTTCATAGGAGTGGTAACTGAAGTTTTTAGTTCTAACAGTATTCTCCTCAACCATACTCCCTTATATATTTCATGAGCAAGTGCCGGAAACTCAGATTCTGCGCTGCTTCATGATAGCATTGACTGTTTTTTACTACGCCAAGTGACCAAGTTTCCCCAGACATAAATACAATAGCCTGATGTAAACCTTCTGTCAGTTACTGATCCTGCCCAATCGGCATTAGTGAAGATTTCAACATCTCTGTTCATCGTTTTTTGGAAGAATAATCCTTGACCTAGAGTCATTTTTTGGTATCTCAGGATCCGATATACTGCACTCATGTGTTCCTCGATTGGTTGAGTCATGAATTGGCTCACTGTGCTAACTGCGAAACTGATGTCTGATCTTGTATGTGCCAAATAGATGAGTTTGCTTACAAGTCTTTGATACCTCTCTTTATCAACTGGCTTACCACAAACCTTGGATCCTACCTAACTGTTGGGTCCATAGGTGTATCCGCACATTTACATCCGAGCATTCTTCTCTCTCTCAGGAGATCTAAAACATATTTCCGCTGTGATACTGAAATTCCCTTCTTGGACAGAACTATTTCCATGCCAAGGAAATACTTAAGCATTCCAAGGTATTTAATCTCAAATTCTTTGGTTAAGAATTCTTTAAGTTTTTTAATTTCCTCAATATGATCTCCTTTCAAAATAATATCGTCAACATGCATAATCAAGATAGCTTTCTTACCTGAGACACAGTGCTTGACAAACAATTTGTGATCTGACTGGCTTGCTTATATACCACTCGTTTCACTGCGTTAGTGAATCTATCAAACCATACTCTTGGGGTCTGTTTAAGCGCATAAAGTGACTTTTTGAGTTTGGACACCTTGGGAGAGTTGTATATCATCTCAAGTCCTGGTAGAATTTCCATGTATACTTCTTTTTTTAGGTCACCATTGAGTAAAACATTCTTCACATCTAGTTGACAAAGAGGAATCAAGTTTTGAGGCTAGTGAAAGTAATACCCGGATAGTATTGTGTTTGGCAACAGGAGTAAATGTTTTTTGATAGTCTATCCCATAAGACTGAGTAAAGTCTTTAGCTACTAGGCGAGTTTTATACCGATTCACACTCCCATCTGAATTATGTTTAGTTGTAAAAATCCACTTGGATCCTGCTTGATGCGTTCCTAGAGGCAGTTCTGTTAACTCCCATGTTTCATTTTTTTCAAGTGTTCTAATTTTCTCTTGGATAGCTGCTCTCCATTCTGCTAATTGGAGTGCTTCATGGATTGTTTTTGATTCTGTGGGACTGTTATCTAATTTGCTCACAAATGCAGGATATTTTGAAGACAACTTACTAAATGAAATATAGTTATGTATGGAATGTTTAGTGCATGATCGAGTACCTTTTCGTAAAACAATAGGCAACTCAGTGTCAGTATCAGGAGCTATGACAGAGATCTCATTACCCGTTGAATTCTGGATGCTTGGAGCAGGAATTAATTCATGACAATGCTTGGTTGATTCAGGCACCTTCCCATATTGAATCTTATTTCTTCTAGTATAGATACGTAACTCACTATTAATTGCAGGTAATGTATTTTCAATTTCTGCTACAGACTTAGGCTCTTTGCTGATTGTAGTTTCAGGTAACATGTCAGTTTCTTCTATAGGCTCAGGCTCTAACGAAGATGTGTTTGGTGGTGGTGAGATATGTGGATAGATAGAAGGTGCGTTCATATCCCACAATTGATATTCTTGAATAAAATTCTCCCCCTAAAAATCAGTAATGGGAGAGTAAAGTTGATTTTTAAAAAATGTCACATCCATTGTATTGTAGAACTGATGATATCCAGAAAGAAACATTTGTATCCTTTTTTATTAGAAGAGTATCCAACAAAGATACATTTGAGGGCTTTTGGATCAAATTTTTCTCAGAGATAGGCATGGATATGAACATAGGCTGAGCAGCCGAAAACCTTGAGTGGAAGGGTGTTTAGAACATGAGATTTAAGGAAAGTTTATAAGAGGATGTTATAAGATGATTGAAACTGTAAGATACAGGAAGACATTCTATTTATTAAGTATGTAGCTGTGAGTATTGCCTCTCTCCAAAAATATTATGGAATATGAGTGATAAACATGATTGATCGAGCAACTTAAAAAATGTCTGTTTTTCCTTTCGGCTATGCCAGTTTGCTAAGGGGTGTTGACACACGAGCTTTGGTACATAATACCTTTCTCAGTAAAGTATTTTCCGATGGTAGTTTCAAAGTATTCACGTACATTATCAGATTTCAACACTTGTATCTTGGTATGAAATTGAGTTTGGATCATAGAGTTGAATTTCTGAAATATTGGTCCTATTTCAGATTTTTCTCTCATGAGAAATACCCAGGTAATTCTAGTATGGTCATCAATGAAGAATACAAATCACCTAGTTCCGGTGATGTTAGTAACCCCTGAAAGGTCCCCATACATCGCTGTGAATTAATGCAAATGGTTTTGACAATTTGTGTGCTAGACTAGGAAAAGAACTTCAAATCTGTTTAGAGAACTGACATACTTCGCATTGAAATGCAAGTAGATTTTTATTTCTAAAGAAATAAGAGAACAATCTTTTCAGATACAAGAAATTTGGATGTTTTAGTCAATAATGCCACAACATGATAGCATGGTTATAACTTACAGAAACAGGGTTTGCACACACTGCATTGTGAATTTATCTTCTAGTAGGGGAAGTGTCAACTTGAAGAAGGTACAGTCCCGAATGCATTTTACCATTGCCAATCGTCCTTCCCGAATCCAAGTACTGAAATTCACACAAGTTTGAGACAAATTTAGCAATACAATTAAGGTCCCACGATAGTTTGCTCATGGATAACAAGTTACAATCCAAGTTTGGGATATAGAGAACCGAATGGAGGGTCAAATATGGTGATAAAACAATAGAACCCATTCCTGCCACTTTAGAGATTGACCCGTCGGCAATTTTTATGGTAAATCTCTCCCTACAAGGACTGTATTGTTGAAATAATGACACATCACCTGTCATGTGATTTGCTGCCCTGAAGTCTACAATCCACATTTGTCTTTTTGTGGAGTAAGCTGAAAAACCAAGCAGAGTTTTACCTTTGTGTGTTACTGATGCATTACCAAGGTGATTCTTCTGAGAAAACATCTTTTGAAGAGCTTCCATCTGCTCTGGACTGAATAGATTGCTTTCTATAGGAATCAGGGGTGTGTCTTTAGAAGTCACATGGTTTCCATGGTGGTCATTGAAGGCTTCAAATTTTGAGGGTTTCCTGTCACCAGGTTTTCCATGGAGTTTCCAACACTTCTCGTGTAGATGGCCTGGTTTCTTGCAGTGATCGCACCATGGACGTCCTTTCTTCCCACAGGAATCATACATTCGGGTTGTAAGTGCAGAAGCATTTTCAGTCATGTGAGTGGATTGTGTATCTCCTCCCATCATCACTATCTTTCGACTATCTTTTCGGCGAATCTCGGAAAATACTTCTCGAATGCTCGGTAATGGTTTGTTCCTAATATCCGTCCTTGCACCTCATCTAGATTTTTATTTAGTCCCATTAGGAACTTGAAGATCTTTTCTGCTCGATAATTGACTTGAAAACTTTGGCATCTTTGGGACAGCTCCAATGGTGTTCTTCAAACGCATCAAGCTGCCGCCAATTTCGAGTGAGACTGTTATAAAATTGAGTTACCATTAAATCACCTCGTCATAGATCATGGAGAATGGATTCGATCTCGAATATGGCCGATGTATTGTCCTTACTGGAGTAGAATTCCCGAGCAACTTCCCAGATTTCACGCATAGTTTCATAGAGTAAAAAATTCTCTCTAATTTCAGTGGTCATGGAATTCACTAACCATGACATAACTATGCTATTTTCGATCTTCCATGTTCGGGCATTCGAATCATTAGCTGGTGGTTGTACGATTTCACCGGTGAGGTGTTCATCTTGGCCTTTTCCCCGGATAAATAGCAACACTAATGATGATCACTGGAGATAGTTGTTGCCGTTTAATTTGTATCCGGTAATGAATGATGAAGTCTGTTCATCCAGTCCGAGGTTGATGGGTGTAGGAAGATAGGAACCGAGGAAACCTCGGGTGGAGAAGATGGTTGCTCATCTGTGGCT
This sequence comes from Carica papaya, assembly GCF_000150535.2. The sequence goes on from NW_019014668.1 coordinate 1,055,001, forward strand.
ATCTGAAACTTCCGCTCAGTCGGGATGATGTTTTTTTGGATCAGATCCACTCTGATACCATGTAAATTTAGAGAATGGAAAAATTCTCTCATTCTCTTATTTTTCCCAACATATGGTACCTATATATAAGTAGGGGATAAAACTAATTTCTAACAACTTTTGGTTAAGAACAAACTCTTAACCACTAGGAGGTTACCCTATAACAAGAGAAAAAACAAGAAAATAGA
>NW_019014668.1:1059268-1088893 GCF_000150535.2 Carica papaya
GCCAAATACAGATAAATACAGATTCTAAAAGTGATGGACTGATCATCGTTGTCACTGTCACAGGATCTAGACGCGGTGCTAAACACGACGATTGGAAACCTACTCCTCTCGATCTTCCCTCCGTCTACCACTCGAAGATGGTGATGACGACGAAGAGGATGACGATGACGAGCCGGAATGCGCCTTGCTCCCACCGGATCCCATCTCACCTACCAATCTCTCAACCCTGAGACACCGCCAAAGATACACAATTGCCACAAATTAATAATATGCTTTCTCTACCTTCAAACAAAGCCACTCGTCGAATCTGCAGAAAGGAAAAAATAGTGTCCGAAGAAAAAAGTCCAGATCTTTGCATTTGAGTTCAAGAAGTGCCCATGAAATGTGAATCAAATTGCATGATAAACCAGACCCAGGAGTGCTTCCTTCTGTTGATTACTTGATAAAATTTGAAAAAGGGCCTAAACTTTAAAAACTTTCAGATCTAGAAACAGTGGGGTTTTGGTGTTTTTTTATAATGCTGTTAATTAATGTGTAACAAATGAAATGTTAAAGTAAAGAAACCATCGAGGTATTAGCTGAGGAAAGAGACGGAGCAACTAGCAGAGAGAGAGAAAGAGAGGTAAAAAGGAGTCTTGATGCGCAAGGGAAGATAGTATCCGCCATGATCGTGTGTAGTGATTTTATTATTGAAGAGAAGAAGATGGCCTTCTGGCCTCGTCGTGGCCACTGGCATTCCATTTTCTGCAAGTTTTTGGGGAAGAAATATTGTCTTCCAATTCTATTTACAACCACGTGGAATTGATTACCTGTACATTTTCCAATCAAAAGGCGCCACCTCATCATTGTCCTTTTGTTGCATGTTTGCATGGATTGTGTCTATATATTTTTTAAAAGGTTCAATATGATGAATTTTGTATCTTTTTTAAAATATTCAAATATTGTACTATAATATTTTTTATATTAAATTCATCATTTACTTCTTAAAATAAATCAAATAAATTCTTTATTAACGACATTTAACACTGTTAATTTATGATTGTTGATATAGTTACATTATTTAATTTTTCATTTAATGAATACTAAGGTGGAGCCATGAAGGTGGTAGGTGGTATAAAATATAATTTTTTTTATTTTGTGTAGAAAAAATTTAAATTATTTTAAAAAATAAAAGTTAAATATTTATTATATTTTTTCTCTTCTTGTTCATGAAGTTCACAAGAGAATCCCTCCTCTTCTCATTTTCTTGACATTTTATACTCTTAATGTACCCTAAATTGATAGATCTATAAATTTTGTTTTACAGCTAGTTAGGACTAGAAAGGGAAGTAATAGTACATTTGTTATCGTAGATATATTAGGTAAAACTCAACACTTTATTACTTATCATAAAATAAATGATGTAACAAATATTGTTAACATGTTCTTTGAGGATGTTGTTCATTTGCATGGCATTCTTACAAACATTATAAGTGGTAGAAATGTTAAGTTTTCGAGTTATTTTTAACGTGTCTTATGGAATAAGCTTATTAATGAACTATTGTTTTTCTGCTTATTATCCATAAATTAATGATCAAACTGAAGTTGTCAATAAAACGTTAGGATCTCTTCTACGTGCTGTTATTGGTAGAAATTTAAAAACTTAGAAAGGATTGTTTTCCATTGATTGAATTTTTTTACAACCATAGTATTCATTCTTCAACATGTTTTTCTCCTTTTAAAGTTGTGTATGGTTTTAATCAACTCCTCTTAATCTAACACCTTCACCATTACATGAGATTTCTAATGTAGATGGATAATAGAGAACAGAGGTGGTTAAAATAATACATGAAAAGGTCTGACAATACCTTAAAAAGAAATATGAATTTTATACCTATAATGCAAACAAATGGAGAAAATAAGTGATGTTTGAACCTAGTGATTGGGTTTGGTTTCATATGAGTAAAAAACAACCTCCCAAATAAAGAAAATCCAATTAAATCCTAAATTGATGGTCCATTTCAAGTCTTGAAGTGCATAAATGAATTAGCCTACAAGATAAATCTACTTGTTGCGTATATTGTCTCTATTGCTTTAATGTTTATGGTCTTTATCCTTTTAAAGTAGGTTTTTATTCGAGAAAGAATCTTTTCAAGGAATAGGGAAATTGTGAGAATGAAAGCAACTTGGACCATTCGGGCCTTGGAGGTCATGGTGTAATAACCCAAAAATATACCTGAACTGATTTCTTATATTTGATAGAATTGATTAAGCATGTGTGCTTCTGTGTAAAGTAATGTACTAAGAACAAGAACCTAATTTAAAGACAATGGAAAGAAAAAAGGAAATTACGTCAAAAAAATTTTCTTAGAGTGAGAATTTTTCCTTAAGGGAAATCAATATTTCTCAGCCAAGACTCTTTTAAGATCGAGGCACATTTTAAAAGTTAAAAACATCCATAGGGAATAAAAATTGTTAGAAGATAAATTCAAAAGAGAAAAAGAGAGTTAGGTTAAGTATGAAAACCCTAAATTCCCAAATAATGAGAGAAAAATGACCTTTCATGATAAAAACATTTTCCGAGCCCAAAACTAGTGGAGTTTGAAGCCAAAATTTTGGAGAATAATAGTTAACATATTAGAAAAGAAAGTTGTAAAGTGACAAAATTTTTGGAACAAGAAAAACGTGAGAAAAATGAAGCTTAAGGAACTTTTTCCCTGAGAAACCCTAAAATGACCTTTTTGGATGAATTTTCTTCCTGATGCCAAAATACATGGAATTTGAAGTTCAAATTTGGTGGAGTAGTCTGAACTATAAATTTAACTATGATTTCAAACTGATGAGAAAAGTGAAAAGACTGAAATCAGTTTGACTGTTATCATTGAGGGGTGACCGAATATGACTGCTACTGATTATTGGTGAACTGACTCTTTTGAATGGTACTAGAGTTTCCTTTAACGAAAGCGGAATCATGACTGATTATAAGGGTCACAGTGGCAAACTATGACCGTGGTCATAGTTTTCAACTACTTTACCGAATATCAAATTGAATTGGTCATAGTTTTCAACTACTTTATCGAATATCAAACTGAATTGTTTTCCATTCACAATGGTAGCTCGGGATCCCTTCTGCTCTCTACTGATATAAAATCCATAATTAAATCAAATTGTTTGATTTTCTAGTTAGGACTGTTGATTGGTTACCCATGTTCAGATTATTTTTTGAATTGAATATGTTTCTCACTGTTCTATTATGTCATCTTATGCCATTGTTAGTTTTATTGATTCCTACTATGTTTCTCACTATTCTATTATGTCATGTCATATTATCATTGGTGTAACACCCAAGCCCAAAACTTTAGCCTGGAATAATTTAATATTAATAAGAAAATTAAATTAAAATAATTTGATTTTTAATTTTTTAGGAAAATTAGATTTTGGAAGCATTTGAAATCATTTTCAAAAATCAAGGCCACAGTAGAAATAAGGGAAGACCTATTTGAAAGAAATCTAAAAAACTAGAGTAAAAATAAAATTTTTAAAAGTTTGGCCACGTAGACCGCCACATCAGTAGCACGACCAGTCTCCAAATGCCGGATGGCAGACACGTGGACACACGTCCATGAGGGAGGCCACGTGGGCGATCCGTGTACCAGTAAATCCAATGGCTCAGATCACATCTCGCGCACATAGATAACCCTTATCTGTTTCCTCTTCAAGTGCGATTAAACTACTGGATTTGATTGCGATGGACGATCCAAATTTGCACATGGATCAGCCTAAACGGGTCTTGAATCAGACAACTCTCCTTGCTCCACGTCAACGTGAATGGACGGTCAGGATCAGGGGAAGAGAAGTATTTAAATCTCTCTTTGGTTGGCTCCCAAAACCCTGGCTGACACCCTTGATCGAAGAAAAAAAAGAAGGGTGACCGGAGGAAAGCTCGGTTGCTGGAAGGACATCGTCGCCGCTGCATCGAAGCCACCACCGATGCTAAAAAAGGTAAAAAAAATTTCCTTCCACTCGAAATTGAATTTTGAACCTCCCCACACCCATATCAGAACCAAAAGGGCAATGGGTGAAATAAAAAATGCAAGCGAAGCTCGATCGAGCCGCCGCAGACGCAACCTAAAAACCTCTATGATGACCCCCTTCTCGTTTCTCGTTTTCTTTTATTCTTTGATCAATGTGTTCTTCGTCTCTTTCTGATGTAGGTTAGCCAAAGGAAAACCCTGACCGCAAGAGAAGAACGACGGAGCTGCTGCACCGGATAACCCCCTAGCTAGTAGGGTCTCGATTTTTCCCTTTTTTGGTCGACAGAGACTCCCTAACCTTGTTTTTCGTAGGTTTCTATGCAAAACTGGCCAAAACTGGCCAAAAATGGCCAGGCCGAGAGGAAACACCATCGTTGACAATAGAGTTGGCACTGGAGCATGGTGGCGACATTGTGTTGGAACCCTAAACTAGCCGAAAAAGTTTTAAAATATTTATTTTGGCCTTTTGAGGTATTTTAGGATATGTGACACATATTTTTGATTTTCACAGAAAAAACACAGAAAGCCCGGGAACTACTAGGACGTACAGTAAAAAGAATTGTGTTTTGAATACTAAATCAGGGTAAGAATCTCTCACTCTTTTTTCCATTATGGTAAATTAAAGTTTAAATAATTAATAATGGTGTGTTTTGTAAAAATTGAAAAACTCTAAAATTAATTACAGGTCACTAATGGAGATGATAATTGGTCAGTACAAAATTACCTATTTTATTGATACTGTTCAATTATTGCTAGACTGTTATTGTTTGTTTACTGCATGTACTTTAAATTCGTAGGTTTAATTATTTTCTCATTTTTTAATTTACTTAACTATTTATCCCTATCATTTGATTGGTTTTGAAATAAATGTTTGATTATGTTTCACTCTAAATGTTTAATTTTAAACTATATAGTTTACTAAATTATCGTTCTATTTCTCATGTAATCATGAAATGAGATTGTAGTTATAATTGGTAGCTACTAAATGATGTGAGCATGCCCATAAAAGTGCTTATCGGGTACTCTAGGAAAGGGTGTACGGACTTGGTGCATAAGAAAAACCTTATCATGGATAATTCCTCAGTTGAATGGGGTTGAGAAGTCCCATGCCGAAAGGGGTTGGGAGGTATAGATCACTCTCATACCGGACGAGATATCGTAGTGGTGGTATATTTAGTGTCCATTACTGGATGGGGTATGAGGACGATCGGTTGATTGATAATTTAGATATTGGGTTCACGCATAGGAGGACATCCCTATGGACCCCTAGTAGTACTAGTAAGTAGGTAAGGATGTAAGTTTATTGTTATTGTTCATTTGAATCTGTAATAAAAATATTATTCGGGTTATTGTCTTCATAGGTTGGTTTTTGAAACTAATAAGGGTAAGTATGAAATAACGGTTTTTAAGTTAAATGAATTGATTTTAAAAAAAGATAATGATTCCATTGGTTGTTTAATTATTTTTATCAACCTTTGATTTTTCATATCGGTAAGGTTCAAATAACGCATGAACTGGACATTTAAGACATGAAAAACACTAAGGATCACTAGTGGGAATGGAGATTACTTCTTTCTTTCCTTTCATATTGATTACTTTTTTCTTTTCTTTCACATTGAAAACTCAATTAGTCCCATGTTGATATGTTAAAAATCTCTAGAAGTGTGATAGTTGATGATTTTGAGATTTAAAGTGATACATTGTAATAGAGATAAACATACAGATTGAAAAATTTGAAGGTTATATTAACATTGGTTGACCCCATGATCTAGCTATAGATTGGGGATAGTATAGATGAGATACAAGCTTGAAACTTGAGAAAGCTCCCAAATTCTAGATATTAATTGGTGAGATTTGACACCCCTATTTCCTGCTAAGAAATTGGGGATGTCACAATTTGTTTGTTTGCTATTAAGATAAACCTAATATACTTGATCAGATGCAGCAGCCTTAATTTGGAGTTATGGAGAGGTTGAGCTTATAGAGATTACGAGTACTAGCTTTTTTTCAGATTGAGCCTAGAAAGGCTGGTGATTATGTGTTGTTACGCTAGCGTGGGGAGACACGAAGGAAAAAAGAGATCTAGGAGAAGAGAGTGAAGGTTGCACCTCGTAGTACTTGGGCTGTGTTTATTTTTATATTTCTATAATCCAAAATTTTTAATAATTATTTATTTTTGCAAAAAAGTTTTATTCATTTTGTTAATATGCATCCATTATTAACTTTTATATTTTAAGGTGGTTTTGGAAATAAACCCCCCTAAAAATCCCTTAACTTTAAACTCATCCCTGCAATTTTTCTTTTGATCTCCTCTAATGAGAGGTGAGGAGATAGAGGAGGAGATGAAGAGGGAGTCTTGCTAAAGGTTCGTCTTTTGGACTCTTCTTTGTAGGACTTCCTCTCCCTCCTCTTATATCCCCATAGCCACTCATGCAAAATATTATCATTTATTCTCTTTATTATACCTTGAAACCCCTTAACTTAAAAACTCATACCTGTAGTTTTTTCTTTTGATCTCCTCCCATTAGAGCCTAAGAGACATGGGGGAAGAGGAAGGGGAGTCTTGCTATAGTTCCCTCATTTGGGCTCTTCTTTGTAAGACTCTTTTTTTCCCTCTTGTCTTCATAGCTTACTCATGCAAAATATAGATTCACATCGTTGCGCTCATGTTTCTCCAAAAAAAAAAAAGAATTTCCTCATGATCGTGTAGGAGATAGAGTGGGAAAGCTAGAGTCTTACTAAGTATCCTTCGTTTAAGCTATTCTTTACCAGATTCTACCCTCCCCCTCTATGTTTGTAGCATCTCTTGCAGTATATACATCATTGTTTTTCTTCAAAAGAGAAGATAATAAATCTTTATCAAGTTCTTTTCTTGTTTCTTTAATAGATTGATTATGAGCATGGAATATTAAGAATGATGACATAAGATTAAAAATGTGCAACGTTGATGCGTGGTTGTTAAAGCAGAGGAAAAAAAAAGGACAAACACATTTGCAGTCATGTAGGAGAGAAAAAAATTCCATTTTTTTTCATTAATCTACTTTCTTATTAATAAAATATTTTAAGAATTAAAAATAAAGAAAACATTATTTTCTTTAAAAATTTTTGGTCTGTAATGTATTGTAAAGTTAATTTTTTCAATATAATAGTATTTTCTTTTTTTATGTAACAATTATCATTAAAAATTTCGGTGAATAATCAGATTGTAGAATTTCTCAAACTAAGGAATATGTACAGGTAAGATTTGCCATGTGATGATAGCTGAGTTGTATAATAGTTTCATGTCTTTCTTGGTGGGTTTTAAGAAAATTAGTTCCATTTGTGTTATTTAATACCAACATGATTTAGTCTTATCCTACCTGCTACTCAAGCATTAGGGAGATCACCCATGTGATAAGGTCGATCATAAAGTATGGTGACATTATTACCTACCTAATCGTGTAATTATGTTCATGAACATTTCATAAGAAAATAACCATTTTTATTTAATAAATGGTCAATACACAAAAATATATGTTTATTACATATCAAATTCCACTTGAAAATTAAAACCTACGCAAACCTAGACTCTTCACATGACCCCGAAAAGCATCTCTAGGTATGGGCTTAGTCAAAGGATCAACAACCATTTTGTTAGTGGATATATACTTAATAGCAACTTCTCCTTTTTCATGGCACTTCGAACGAAGTGATAACACTTCTTAATATACTTGGTTTTCCTATGAAATTTCATATCTCGAGCATATTGGACAGTAGTATTGTCATAATACATTTCTACATGTTCATCAACATTAGGGGTGATGTTGAGATCTGCAGAAAGCTTCTCAACCAAATTTCCTCTTGTACAGTAGGACAACTAGCAATATACTCCACTTTTATTATAGATAAAGTAATATAATCTTGCTTTTTACTATACCATGATATGACACCTCTACCAAGGACAAAAATTATCCTAAAGTTGATTTAGATTCATCCGAGTCGGTACCCCAATTTTCATATGAATATCCTTTCAACCTTAAGTCCCCTCATTGATAACAGAGGACTAGGTCACTTGTACCACGAAGGTAGTGCAAGATTCAATTGACTACTTACCAATAAGCAAGTCTAGGGTTGCTTTGATAACGACTTAACAAACTAACTACAAAACAAATGTCCGACCGTGTACCCAACATGGGATACATCAAACTTCCTATTGCACTAACATAAGGAACATTGCTCATTTTCTTTTTCTCTTAAGCTGTTTTTAGACATTGGCCAAGATTTAAGGTTAGACCCTTCTCAAGAGGAGTGTCAACGGGTTTGGAGTAATGCATCCAAAATCGTTTTAAGACTTTCTTAATATATGCTTCTTGGCACAGTCCTAGAATCTTTTTAAGACAGTCTCTCATTATTTCCACGCCAAGGACAAACCTGGCTTCACCCATATCCTTCATCTTAAAAACAGAGGACAACTATTGCTTAGTGGCATTGATTATCTCCATGTTATTTCCAGCTAATAGTATGTCATCAACGAATAAGGAGAGAAACATAATCCCTCCCATTGTTTTCTTGACATATACACAATGGTCTTCATCTACCATGGACAAGCCAAACGAAGTAATGGTTTCATGGAATTTGAGACTATATATGGATCTTTTAAGATAACAAACTTTGTTTTTTTGACCTTTTGAGACAAATCCAATAGGTTGATCCATATACATTTCTTTCTCAAGTGTACCATTGCAGAAAGCAATTTTAACATTTATTTGAAATAACTTAAAGTCCAAATGGGCAACTAGGGTTAAAAGGAGGCGAATAGAGGCAAATCTCACAACTGGAGAAAAAGTCTCTTCATAGTCTATACCCTCAATTTGAGTAAAACCTTTCACTACTAGTCAGCCTTAAACTTTTTAATTGATCAATCCCTTCCATGTTTTATCTTAAAAACTCATTTGTTTCCAATTAATTTACATCGAGGCAAGAGATCAACTAGTTCCCAAACTTTATTTCTTGTCATTGAATCCATCTCATCCCTCATGGAATCAATCCACTCTTTACTATTTGGTGAATTCACAGTCTCCTTAAAGGAGGTAGGTTCCTCAAATTTTAAAAGAGTACATAAGACAATTTCTCATTCGATTTGGAAATATCATCGGAGAATTTTTTCACGTTCACTCCTTCAGATTCTAAGACCTTCATCACTTGCCTGACTATATGATAAATCTCTCCCACTATCCCTTGGCATGTGATTTAGAACTTGAAGGCTAACCTTATATTTAAAGCTCGGATCTTGAGGACTAAGTCCATTTTCTGGTGGACTGTCATTTGTAGGCAAGTTTCCACCATCTAGAATAGTTGGATCACTCCTACTATCTCTTTCATTTAGTGGAATATTACTATCCTTAGTGATTTGATAAGTTCTTAATACCTCTCTCTCACCAATAAATAGTTACATGTACTCATGTAACTCATATAGTTCGATATTTCTTTTTATTTCACCAATGCTTGGGAACTAATCCTTAAGGAAATCAACATTGTGGGAGTCAATTTCGGTCATGGTACCATTCGGGTGTTCTCCAAACATTACATATCCTTTTGAATGTTCAAGATATCTTATGAATACCGTCTTAGTTGCTCTCGAACCTAGTATTTCGTGCTTGTGGATTGGGTTATGCACATAATTTGTCGACCACCAATGACGTAAATGATCCAAAATGGGCTTTTTGCAATTCTATAACTCATATAGAGTAATGAGTACACTTTTACTTGGTATACAGTTAAGGATGTAGGTTGCCGTAGGCAACACATCTCCCCAAAAACTATTAGAGAGGTTGGCATGTGCCATAATCGATCTAACTATGTCTAGTAATAAATGATTCCTTCATTCTGCGACACCATTTTGTTGCAGAGTATGGAGAATTATAAGTTGTCTACATATACCTTTTTTCTCATAATATTCTTTGAATATATCAGAGATGTATTCATGACCATGATCGGTTCGAAGAGTTTTTATTCTTCGATCTATTTGATTTTCTACTTCCGCTATAAAATGTTTGGACATATTTAACGCTTCACAGCGGTGAGAAATTAGATACACATATCCATATCGTAAATAGTCATCTATAAAAGTGAGAAAGTATATAACACCATGACGTGCTTTGATATTTAAAGACTCGCAAATATCAGAATGGATTAATTATAAGGTACTTGACACCTTGAAGCCTTACCAAAATACTTCTTACTTACTTTACCGATTAAGCATGACCATATTTAGACAACTTAATCTTAGTAAGCCGGTCTAAAAAACCTTCTTTAGCTAGTCTACTCATTCGGTCTTGGCCAATATGACCAAGTCTAGCATATCATTTAACATATTCAGAATCACAATTAAAGTGAAAAACATAAACAAACATAGAATTATTATATATGATCATCCAAGTCAAGAACAAAAAAATTGTTTCTTAAAGACCCATGACAAAATACATTACCATGATATGAAATGTCTAGCGTACTAGGCTTGAAGTTAAAGAAAAAACCCAATCTTAACAAGAAAACAACTGAAACTAAACAACATCGCACTCCGAGTGCATAGAGAGTATCATTAAGGAGTAAAGTATTTCCTTCATATAGCTTGAGCTGGTATGTTCCGATTCCAAGGACGTCTTCTTCGCTTTCGTTGCTAAATACAACAGTTTGCGAACCCACCAGGACACGATAGTAGTCCACAAATCTAACTCGATCTTGAACTACATGTTTGCTTGCTCCCGTGTCTATAATCCAATTAGGAAAAGAATTAGTAGCTAATGCATGGAAACAAATAAATAAATTAAGAGGCAAAATAGAGAAATGAACCTTCTTCAGCTCGAAACAATCACGAGCTTAGTGACCCTTGTTGCCGCAGTTGTAGCACTTCATATGCGCTACACTTTTCTCTCTATGGCCCTTAGTTTTATGTTTTTTGGCCACATCACCTTTAGGTCCATTGGCTTGAGAAGGGCATTGACCTTTCTTAAATTGTTTGGCACGATTGGGCTTGTTTCCCTTAGGTCCTATGGGCAATAAGTGCCGCATTGGAAGGATTAAGCAGGATTAAACACCTTTTGACGCTCAACCTCCATCTTAATGTGCCTAGCAATTTCAGAAAAAATATTAATATGTTCACTATGAACCATAAGGAGTTTAAAATTTTTTCAAGATTCAAGTTCATTTGGAAGGGAACGGATCACAATGAGAATCTGCTCTTGATCTCTTATGTCACACTCTCCAGCCCTTAAGGTCACGAACCATAACCCTTATAACACGTAAATGATCAACTATATTGTGCTTTGAATCCATATCATACTTCATCCACTTTAAATCCAAGGCACAGAGTCTTATAACAAATATCTGGCCATAAGTGACCTTAAACTTGTCCCCAGGTCCTTAGCCGTGGAACAACTCTCAAAATTTTTAATGAGATCATTATGCATGTAATACAACATAGTATAACGTGCAGAACGATCATTCTTGAACCATTCCTGGTATGCAGTTAGATCCTTATTGTACAGATCACTACCAATATTTTTTGGCTCAGGTACAGTAGTGGTTTGGGTTTTCAAAACACTGCGCTCATTAAGAAAATACTGAATCTTCTTATGCCATATATCGTAATTTGTCCTATCCAACTTCTCGTTGGTGGAGAAATCAATAATCATGTTCTTGGTTGCTATTTTTATAAATATATAAAAAAATAGACATTAGACACGATTTTTCATAATTAAATTATCAAAATTTTATTGTTTATATCACATGTTTAAAAATTTCGTTAGTTTCATAATCATCACATATGATACAAATTAGAAATATTATAATTTAATTATCATAATAAAAAAATTAAATGAAACATATCAATATAATTCTTTAATTTTTTCAAACTTAATTAGCAAAAAAAAATATCACATAGATATATGTAGTTATCTCAACTTAATTAAAGATGCATAACTAATTAATGTACATAAACTAATTAATATATATTAGTACAGTAATTATAAAACAACTTTACAAAATACTAACATACTGTTTAAATAAATAAAATAATATGCGTACACGAAATTCTATTAAAATACCCATACTCAAAGACACAAATATTCATCTATATGTTGAGTTAGGCCAAAAGTGATGAAGGTGCTAAATTAAGGATATGGTTGGAGAGGTTAAAGGTTCAAATCCTATTTTTTAACATCTAATTTTTTTCTAAGTAAAAGATAAAATAAATGACATCATCATCATCATCATTATGAGAGAGAAAAAAATGATAAAACAAAGAAACCCCTATTTTTTCTTTGCAGGAATCAGCCATGCCTTTTCAAATATATGTATGTATGTATATATATGTTTTCAATCTCCTCTCTCCCCCTTTTTTTTTTCTTTCACACACACACAATGCACTTTTTTTTTCACGCACCACACAGTGCATCATCTTTTTTTTTTCTTTCACACACACACAGTGCAACTCCTGTTATTTTTCTTTTCAATTTTCACCCATGGCTATTTTTTTTCTTTTTAGATGCAAACCAAAATACCCAATTTTTTATTATCGGCAACACAGCCATCGCAAATGCTTACATATATTCAGCCATCTCAACACTTACATTTAGGAGACAAGTCAGAGTAAGATAAATGCGTCAATCATGCGATCTTTTTTATTTTCAGATTCTTAGAAAAGAAAAATATACATAAGAAAAAAAAAACAAAATGTTTTTTGGATTTATCATCATAAAAAAATCAACAAACTTAATTCATATTGGAGTATGATTATTACGAGAATAGATGCAAAAAACTAGACTTTGATACCACTGTTGAGAAAATTAGGACTAACCTTAATGTAGAAGTAATAGGATAAAATGCTTGCTTTTCTACCCACGATCCTTAAATGTTGATGCCTTTTGTTTTCTCCCAAATGATACTAGAGTTTCAAGTACTCTTCATACCCTAGAACTTAAGTTTGTTTACGGTTTAACTCAACGTGAGAGAGAAAATTGTAATATATATTTTTTTCTGAATGTTATCTTCTTCCTTAATTGAATATAAACAATTTTTTTCTACCTTATATACTCACCAAGATTCACATTTTTTACAATAAGGGTTTTTCCTTTATAAACTCATGAAAAGTTGTGTCTTTTTACAATTAGTATTGTGGATGTTTCTAATCTTATACAACAGTAAAATTAAGAGAATTTATAGGGAGAGACTCTGTCCAAATGAATAGAGAAATTAAGATAATTTATAAGGGGAGACTCTACCCAAGTCAATATATAAGCTGATAGTAATGAGGAAAGGTTTGGAATACATTGTTAAGGACCTAAGGTAAATGAATTTTATGGTATCATTAGTCTATGTAGTTTAAAGTATTTTCATAAGTGGATGTTATGACAAATTAACACTATTATGTTTTTGAAAGTATTTTGAAATGTTTTATCATTAAGTATATATTTTAAATTTTGAATTATTATTATAATGTGTTTTGGATATGTGTTTCGATATTTGTGCATCACTTATTATGGAAAAGAGGCCTTTTGTTTGCACCCATGCTATGTTAGGAATTAGTATGAATATGTACCCCATCATTTCCATGTTTCGGGAAGGGGAAATCGTTTTGTCCATATACACCGTTTTTATGTTTTAAGTGTATTGGGAATAAGTAAAAGTGATAAATGTGTGCCTACACATAGTGTAGCTAGATGAGTGAGTGATTGGTCCCCTATAATAGTGATGATAACTATGACTCATTATACAATGCAGTATTGTGTATCTAATTTGTGAATCTAATTTTTGAATTGTATAAGTTATATATGAGTTCAATATGTGTGAAATACTATATATATTACATGTATTAAGTTATAATGTCGTATTCTATGCTTACCGAGATTGTGGATCTCATCACTTTTATCACCTTTTAGATACTGAGAAGACTTCTACAAAGTATCAGTGATATGGAGGAAATTTTTAAAGTTAGGCTCTAAGATTCAGATTACTACTTTGTATTTTGTATTGTAATGAAAAGAAAAATTTTAGATTCTATAGTATACGTAACTGTTGTATATATTTAAAAGATGTAAATGCATCTGTGTATTTTTATATTAATGAAAGTTATGTTATTTAATTAAATGTGTATGCTTTTGGATGCCGTATAAGAGGGGCTGTGACTGTGACACACGACTTGGATCATCCAATCCTAGGAGATCACAACATGGACTGTTTAAAGGGAGATTAAAGTGACATAGGTTGTCCAAAGGGAGATTAAGGTGGCATGGATTGTCTAAGTAAATATCAAGACAGGTTGGGCCATGCAATGGTCACCTGGACACAAATAAGCCTCAAACATAACATATAATGGACTTGGGTCACTTGGGAGGAGTGTAATGATGCCTAGTGGGCCTATCAGAAGATCAAGGATGAAAAAACTCAAGCAAGCCTTCTAACTTTTTTGTCCAAGAATAGATTAATGAAAAAGAGAGGCTAGGACCAAATGTGGAAGCCCATGGAGGAATAAATCCAAGTCCATTTGGCCAAATGGAGGACCAAGCATGTTATCCTACAACTTAACAACACATGGCTGATTCAATCACATTGAGAATTTCTTTCTCATTCGTGACAAATTTTCTCTCATACAAGAGAATTTTTCTCTCCCTTTTCATCTCAACATAATCAACAACACAAGAGTCCACAAAATCATGGACTCTCAGGAATAAAGTAAGATAGAATTCAATCACTCTTTTTTCAAGTTTCCTAGTCGAATTCTTCCCTACTAAAGACATATTAAACATGTGGAGAATCAAATAAGCTTATCCCAAACTTTTGGTTGTTTTTCCCCATTGATTTTCTCAAGAAAAAAAAGTTCTCTCCTACATTAACTTGGCTAGCTTCTATTTTATCTTCACAACAGAACATCCATCAAATAAAGAGTCATGATTGAGGCATTCTACTCCATGATAGGGTTGGCCATATCCTTGAAGATTCCAAGGATACATTCAAGAGAAGAGAGTTCATTCTTATGTAATTTAGCATGGTTTAATTAATTGTTTATAAGAGTCTTAGATAAGCTTTAGATATTAACATTTTAGTTCTTTAGGAGTTCAATTTCTATTGTAATTGTAACGCCCGGACCGAGGAGGAGAAAAAAAAAAAAAAAAAAAAAAAAACACGTCGGCAGCCACGTCAGCAGGCCCGGTCAGCAGTCCCGGCCAACCGGGACCTGCCACGTGGCAAAACCACGTCGTTCCAAAAGGGCCACGTTGGCGATCCGCGTGGGTGCGATCGGACGGCCCAGATTTAAACGCACGGACGGCCCAGATTTAATCAAAAACGGACGGCCCAGATTAAAACAAAATGGACGGCTGAGATCAAAAGGCAAGGGGTTATAAATAGAACCCCCACACCAGACCACAAACCCTAGCCGCCTGCCACTCGCCGGAGAAGACGAACCAGAAGCCGGCCGCCGCCACCCGCCGCCGCACCGGAGGAACTTCCGACCGCCGATCGAGGTAAATTTCGTACCCCGACTCGTTTTTCCACGCTGATTCCTCCTGTGGCCAAATCGGAGCCAAAATCCCGGCCAAACGGCCGGAATGCACGGCCGAAGCCCAGCGGCGCTGCCGCGCCCTTCTCGATTTTTACCTCCGATGAGGCCCTTCCCGGCCTCCGTTTGATGCAATTTTTATATCACCGTGATCACCACTCTTTTCTCTATAGGTTGACCAGGGGCCGAATCACCAAAACACGAACCTCGCCGGAGAGCTGCCGCACCCGAGAGCGCCGCTGCCGGTAAGCTCTGTTTTTCTGTGATTTTTTTGCCCCCCGGGGGCCCTAGGGTTGTTTTCTCGCAGGGACCGATGCGAGTGTGGCCGAATTCGGCCGGAAACGGTCGAAAATAGCCAACCCGAGGCGAATCGCCGCCGCCAGTGGCGGCGCCGTCGCCGGAGCACGGCGGAGCCGCCGTGCCGGAGTTGCGATTTGGGCCGAAAGAGGCCCTGGGCCTAATTTGGGTTTTTTTTTTTAACACGTGCAGGTACCAGTAGTGCGTTTCAGTTCCCCGAGGAAAATTCAGGGAAAATTAGGCACAGGCTGCAAGCGCACTGTGAAGCCGTGTTCGGACCCCGAAACGAGTAAGGACCCCTCACCTTATTTCCTATCACGGTTTTAAAGTTCAATAAATGATAAAACGATATTTCATGAATCAACAAATGTGTGAAATTGCTTAGGGTCGCTAATGGAGCCCGAGTCTAGTGTGTTTGTCGGTTAATTGTTATTTGGCCTTTTTTACAGTTTTAAACGTAGCATGAGGTTCGATGTTTTCATTTTATAGTTTCGTGTGCATGTTTTACTGTTTTATTGATTATGGATTAGATGACCGGGATATTGATGCTGTATGTTGTCTGCTTAGCATAAATTATCATTTTGCTTGCTTGTATGTGGATTAATGATGCTGATTGAGGAAAAAGAGAACGAACAATTATGTAAATGGATAATGGTATAATGTGATCAGCCTGACTAGATATCCTGGGAGATGGTGGACGGACCGGGTCTGTAGGGGACCCTACCGGGATTGTGATCTCCCATACCGGACGGGGTATGGAGATCTTATGTGTTTTGGCGCCCATACCGGACGGGGTATGGGGACGGCCCGTTTCACCCTCATACCGGACGGGGTATTGAGGTTTATGGTTTTGGCGTCCATACCGGACGGGGTATTGAGGTTTATGGTTTTGGCGTCCATACCGGACGGGGTATGGGGACGGCCCTGGAATCTGATGACGAATGTTAAAGGTTAACGGGTAGCGGGACCCCTATGGACCCCCACGGATACTAGTAGACTGGTAAATGAGGAAAAGATATATTGTATAATGATTGAATTACAAAAGGCGTGATAAGTGTTATGTTTTACAGTTTATATGATTCCATGATTATGATAATGTTATTGCTTTCGTATATTGTTTTATAAATTCCACCGAGGTAAGTGGATGGTAAAGGTTTTATTATTAATAAAAGGATTTGTCGTAAATCATGCTCCATTGGTCTTTTGTGTTTTTCTACCCACCTTTACCTCTGTGACGGTGAGATATCGTGATGTCTTTACTGGGCTAGTGTAGCTCATTCCTTATTTAATCATTTCAGATCAAGAGGACATCATTCCCGAGCCGGTTCCGCAGGAGGATGACGAAGGGGACGCTTAAGGACTCCATAGTCACATTCGTAGTTTTTACTTTCAAGTTTCCCCTTTAGGTAGTTTAATCTTTTATATTTTGTGAGCACGTTTTTGGTTTTCGTGTAAGGGATGTTATTCAAATTTTGACTTCGCTTCCGCATTTGTTATTTATAATATAAATTCAATTACGAATTTTCGGGGCTGCTACAGTAATTCTCTCAGCCTACATCTATAAATAGGACTCATGCATTGATTGTGTTCATTCAAGTTTCAAATTAACAAAATATCAAAGCTTTTCAAGCTTCGGAAGCCGTTGACTTTAGTGCTCTTAGGGGAGTCTTTTCTTCAACCTTTTTTTGTTGAATGAGGAATTTATTTCTACTTATCAAGTTAACTCTTGTAGTATTTTAGTTAATTCTTATTCTTTTTTTTTTCAATTAAATCAGTTTTAATTATAAATTGATTGTGAGTTGAATAGAGAGAATTTGCTTATGGATTAAGTTTTTATACTAATTGTGTATGTGGGGGGGGGAGGGGGTTCAGATTATATTGTTGATTCTAAATTATAAACTGTAATTGTTGAAGTAGGTTGCCAGCGAAGGAAGAGAAGATATGAAATAAATTTTAATTTTAATATAAAGATTATTAAAATTTTAAATAACTTTTAACATAAAATTATTTTGATTTATTTTTATTTTATAATAAATTATAACATTTGATAAAAATAGTTTTTGTAATGAATGCCAGCATAGCAGCTGTGTTGCACATTGGCATCTTTTTGGGGAAACAAAATTTAAACCACATGACCATGTTAGCGTCAAATAGCATTAAAAGTGATTGCGTTATAATGAAAATAGAGAGAAGCTTATTTGGATCTTTTCCTATAATACAAAACTGATTTAAGCGGAAACAAATTATACAGTGATATTTAAATATTTTAAAATAATACACAAACCAATCATGTATTTCTAAGTATATTAGAGAAATTCAAAAGAAAAATTTCCAAAATGTACGAATATTGACTTTTGATTTTACTTGGATGATTTTAATAATTTAGTTTGACAATATTTGAGTATGTGATAATTTAATAAAGGTTTAAGATTTTTTTTTTTTTTTTTTGTTTAAATGAAACTATCAAAGTAAAATTGTCAAGTGAACACCGAGTAAAAAAGAGAAGCTCAAAACTATTTTTCATTTTCTCTTAATTTTGTAAATCTAATTATATTTTATTCTTCTCACTCCAGAAAATTAAGAGATTGTTGCCTTTAGTTTTTTGTTTTAATTTTTGTGTTTTAAAATTATTTTTATAATTAAATAAATAAAATGTAAAGTATTTTTGACAAAATTTAAAGACTATGTTTTTTTATGCATTTAAAGTACAAAACTAAAATGTACAGATTTTTACAAAACGATTTCAGTCCCTTTTTTAAAAAAATTTAAAATTTTAGAAGTCAATTTTTCTAAACACATAATTTATATATATATTTTAAAATGACAATATTCTTACAACTAATTTTACTAAATAGAAAATAATTTTTAAAATTTTCACTAAGCAAGGAGTGCAACAATCTCTGCAACTCAACACGATGGTTGCAACTATGAAGACGAAGAAACAAAGTAAACAAAGTCTGTTGATGGCAAAGTGAGTTTTTAAGGAACAAATTAAATTAATTATATCAAACAACAACATAAGACAAAAGCATAAAAGAAATGATGCAAAGTGTATAAAAGAATAAGAAAAAATGAAAATAATATTAAAAAAGTAAAAATGAACACAAAGATAAAGATTTCACAAACATTATGATACTGCTGATTAATGAGAACTTCACACTTCACCTGATTCCCAAAGCATAAAACTATACCTCTTAGAACATGCAGCAAAAACAAATTAATTTATTCTTGATTTGCAGCACCATTTTTTTTTTTAAAAAAATTAATTACTAATGTAAAGTATCTAAAAGTTTTCTTTTATTCTTTAGCAATAATTATCGAATAATATTCATTATATTTAATATTACATATGATTTTTTTCACATAAAATGTCATTAAAAAATAAAATTTATTATAATTAATCTTTGATCTTATATATATATATATATATATATATGTAAAGTTTGATATATAAAGCTTGACATCGGTGTTACTACATTAAGCCACATCATCATAAAATATTAATATTTATAAACAATAATTGAATACATTAATATATATATATTTTAAAAAAATTAATCCCTAAAGTATTCACAACACAAAGTAAAAGCAGAAAAGAAAATAACGCAGGATTTTACGTGATTCGAAAATGTGCGTACATCCACGTGTAAGATTAGAAAGAAAAATATTTCAATATGATTAAAAGAGAGTACAATACATATAGGTTAACAAATCTATATCTAGGGAGCATTCTAGGTTTTTTTTTATGTTGCTCGTTCGAGGGCACTAGTGAGTATTACATACTCCAACTAACTATAGGCAATGCCTAAACTTACTAATTGGGATTGCCTTGGTGTCATCATATCCGCAGGAATCTCCTGTGTAGATACTTTCTGCACAACTATGATACCCTGTGATACAATGTCCCAGATAAAGTGATATCTGACATCAATATGCTTTGCTCGCTCATGGCATATCTAGTTTTTGGTGAGATGTATGACACTATGCTCGTCATAAAATACTGTCAATTTTTTCTGTGTTAACCCAAGATCACTCACCAAACCCTGTAGCCAAATAACCTCTTTTACTGCTTTTGTTAGAGCCATATATTCAACCTCTGTGGTAGACAAGGCTACTGTAGCTTGCAACGTTGTATTTTAGCTAATAACACTTCCAAATAGAGTAAATAGATAACTTGTCAAACATCTCCTCTTATTCAAATCCCCTGCAAAGTCTAAATCCACATAGCCTACAAATGAATCATTCATCTTGATTTTATCAAACATCAGACCCATATCTATTGTACCATTTAAGTACCTCATAATCCATTTTACTGCCTGCTAATGTTGTTTCCCAGGATACACCATGTATCTATTCACTGCACTAATTGCATGTGAAATATCAGAACGAGCATATACCATGACATACTTGATTCTACCTACAGCACTCGAGTATGAAACACTGGACATATGCTCCATGTCTTCATCTATCTTCGGTGACATGTCTGTAGATAACTTGAAGTGAGTACCAAGTGGAACAGTTACGGGCTTTACATTGCTCATATTGAAACACTGCAATACCTTCTCAACATATGATTGCTAAGACAAAAAAAGTTTTCCAGCACTTCTACTCCGAGTAATCTTCATTCCCAGTATCTTCCTTGTAGTACCCAAATCTTTTAGGTCAAACTCTTCACCCAACTACTTTTTTAAATTATCAATATGTGATATACTTTTAATAACAATAAGCATGTCATCTACATATAATAGCAAATATATAGCAGAATCATCTGACAGTCTCTTGTGATACACGCAATTGTCAGAGGCACTACGGATGAAACCATTATGTCTCATGAATATATAAGATTTCTTGTACCATTGTTTAAGCAACTGTTTCAAACCATAAAAAGATTTTTTAAGTTGACAAACATATTTTTCCATGCCTGGAATGACAAGTCCTCGTGCTGACTCATATAGATCTGCTCCTCTAATTCGTAATGTAAAAATATAGTTTTTACATCTAACTGCTCCAACTCTAAATCATGAAAAGCAACCATATCAAGTAAGACTATGATGGAACTATGTTTCACAACTAGAGAGAGCACATCATTAAAGTCGATCCCTTCTCGTTGAGTAAAACTTTTAGCTACCAATCGAGCATTGCATCGCGGCGCTTCTACCCCTGGAATGTCTTCCTTCTTATTGAAAATCCATTTACAACCTACTATCTTTTCTCCATTTGGCAATGGCTTGAGTTCCCAAGTCTGATTCTTGTAAAGTGACTCAATTTCTTTCCCCATAGCACTAATCCATTGATATGCATTTGAACTGAAAATAGCTTCACTATAACTTCCAAGTTCTGTAAAAAAAATGTCTCTGTAATTACTAAGCCATATGCAACAAGATTTTCATACCTCTGCGATGGTCTAATATGTCTTCTCTCCCTGTCTATTATGATGCTATAAGACTGTTGTTGATCATTAGTACTACCTTATACTCTGTTTAACTGAGGTGCTAGAGTCTCGACCTCTACCTCCACTTGTTCTCCAACATCAGGATCTGATTATGCTATTACATTCTCTTTCTGATTGTCTAGTGAAGCAGACTAATTAAATATCACATCTCTGCTGATAATAAACTCTGAAAACTTTGAATTACTGCACCATAACCCGTAACTTTTCACTCTAGAAACATACCCTAGAAATATGAATTTCTTTACCCTCAGCTCAAGTTTACCATCTCTTATGTGAGCATAAGCAGGGCAACTAAATACTCTCAATTGAGAGTAATTAGTAGGTGAACCAAACCATACCTCAAAAAGATTTCTGCACTCAATAGCTATGGATGAACATCTATTAACTAAGAAACAAGCAATATTCACAGCTTCTACCTAAAATTAATGTCCCAAGCCTGAATGAGACAACATATTTCGTGCTTTATTACAAAGCGTTCTATTCATGCGTTCTGTAATACGATTTTGTTATGGTGTCCCAACACAAGTGTAGTATTTCACTATTCTTTCCATATTGCAAAAGTCATCAAACACATGATTGTAAAATTCTAACTCATTGTTAGTCCTAAGATACTTGATCTTTCTCTTTATCTACTTTTCAATCATGGTCTTCTATTTTGACAAAAGTTGAAAATGCATCTTCCTTAGACTTCAGAAAGTATACCCAAAGCATCCAAGAATAACCATCAATCAGAGTCATAAAATACCTAGCACCATTTTTGAAGAAAGTTTTGTATGGATCTCATAAATCAAAATGGATATAATCCAACTTATCCTTAATTTTGTGCGTTGCCTGCTTGCTAAACTTTACCCTAGTCTATTTTTCAAACACACAATGTTCACAAAAATCCATAGCTTCTTTATAACCATTCAACAAATTCTATCTGCCCAACACAGAAAGCCCCTTGTCACTCATATAACCTAGATGCATATGCCACAACTTAGTTTAATTTTGATCATTGTTCTATGATGCTACAACAACTTTCTCTAAAACTGTATTACCCTGAAAAATATATAATCTAGATTCCAAACTGCATTTCATGAATACCATTGAACCCTTGCACACTTTCAGAATACCATTTTCTGCATGAAACCTGTATCCTTGAGAATCTAGAGTAGAAAAAGAAATCAAGTTCCTCTTCATCTGAAGAATATGCCAACACTCAATAGTTCTGATAGCTCCATCAAACATTCTTAATATGATGTCACCGATATCGTTTACAGTCAATGGACTATTATTGCCTATGTATATAATACCATCCATCTGTTTGTATGTAGCAAAACAATGCTTTAGTATCAAGAATTCAAGAATTCTTTCCATGATCAGAACTCATAGATAAGACTTCTCTATCACTACTACTATCACTATCATCAGAGTTATTGTCGTTAACTAAATTAGTAGAGTTCTCTTACTTCTTTCTTTTTTTCTCTTTCAACTTGGGACAATCTCTCTTAAAGTGACCCTGCTCCCCCCATTCATAACATTTTTCCTTCTCGGCTTTAGATTTTAATCTACCTGATGCAAACAAGGCTAAAAACACTCAAGATACTCAAAGAGCAACAAAAGGTGACTTAGAGCAAATTTTAAATGACGTGAACACAAATAGAGTTCCAAATCTGAAAAGTTTCAGCGGACCAGTAATAAGATCAAAGGCAAAGAAGCTTAAAGAGTTGCTTCAAGTTTTCACTCAAAAACATGTGGATGATGGACTGGCCAATTGTGAAAAGTTCAAATATAAATTTTTTGAACAGCCCAAATTCGTAACTTTAAATTAATTGGAAGATCTGTGAGCCCCATCATTAATATTATAATATTTAATAAGGTTCGATTTCTTCTTTCGTACACACCATTGTGTTGTGGTGTTCTAGGAAGGGTCCATTGTGAGAGAATCTCATTCTCTTTGAGATATCTGGTAAAATCATCATTAAAATATTCTCCTCCCCTATTATACCTTAGCACTTTAATACTTTTGTCAGTCTGTTTCTCAACTTTACTATAGAATCTTTTGAACATTTCAAAAGATTCAAATTTATATTTCATAAGATACACAAATCTATATCTTGACATATGATCAGTGAAGGTAATAAAGTAAGAATATTCTCCTCTTGCTTGAATTTTCGTGGGGCCACAAACATCAGTATGAATTAGTCTCAATGATTCAAAAGCTCTTTCTCTACTTCCAATAAATAGATATTTGGTTATTTTTTCTTTGAGATAAGATTCACAAGTTGTATATGATTCATAATCATATTTGTCAAGGTAACTTTCATTGTACAACTTATTTATTTTTTTCTCTCTAATATGACCAAGCCTACAATGTCAAAAATATGTATAATTTACTTGATCATCTATTTTTCTCTTAAGATTAGAAACATGCAAAATTGAATTTTCATTCATATCAGGTAAGACATAAATAAAGCAAATTCCATTATTCAAAATAATATGAAAACTATGTTGGTCCAAAAAAGATATTGAAATTATGTTCAAAACAAATTTAGGAACGTAATAACAATCCTCCAACAAAAGTATTTTGTCTGTAGGTATCTTAAGAGAAATTAATCTTGCAGCTAGGGCCGCAACTTGTGCACTATTCCTAACTTGAAGATTAACTTCTCCTTTCTTTAATCTTCTCTTAATTTAGTCTCTGCAATGTATTGCAAATGTTAAAATGACTATTGATGTCTAATACCCATATAGATGGATTAATAGAAGTTAAAAAAATCATGGAAACACTTTTCGTTAAGGTCTCACCTTGTTTCTTGTCATTTAGATATGCAAGATACTCCTTACAGTTTCTCTTCCAATACTCTTTCTTCTTACAGAAGAAACATTCAACATCAGATTGGTAAGCTTTTCCCTTACCTTCAGGTTTAGTCATACCACCCTTAGGTGCAGTGGGCTTCTTCTTGGGTTTCTTCTTACCCTTACCCTTATTAGAAGAGTTGTCAACTAACATGACAGCTCATTTCTTCTTCTCAGATGTAATTTGATTCCCATAATCAATCAACATATTGAGCATCTCATAAAGAGCATAATTTATTTTATTCATCTTAAAATTAATAATGAATTATGAAAAGGACTCAGATAGTGACTGAAAGATCAAAACAATTAAATAAATATTTTTAATAGTAAATATAACATCTTTACTGTAACGAATCCAAAAATATTCAAGTGAAACAAATGATAATTAAAGTGCGAAAGCGAAATAAATGTTTAAAGTTTACATTTCTTACACAATAACTTAAAATACCAATTTGTATTTTGGAATTCACCCATTTGAAAGAAATACAAAGAAACAAGGACATGAACGGAAAATAAATAAAACTAGCATTCTATTCACAACCTTTTTACGGATAAGACTCTAGATCTTGATCATTTTAATCTGAAATAATTAAATAAAGGATGAGATACACTACCCCAGTAAGAATATCACACTATATCACCAACACAAAAATGAAGATTGGAAAAAAATCAAAATAATTAATGGAGCACTTAATTAAACAAATTTATTTATGATAACTAAAATCTTTTACCATCCACTTATCGCAGTGACATTTATAAAAACAACCTATAGAGACAATAACATAACACTTATCATGATTTCATATGCAATTGGTAACAGGCACATATTATAAATCTATATTTAATAAATCAAATAACAACATTTTTTTTTACCGGCCTACTGGTATCCATGGAGGTTCATAGGTATGTTTCCGCTATGCATGAACCATTTTCTTCAATATTTCTAATTAAAGTGTCGTTCCCATACTCCGTCCGGTATGAGCACCAAACAAATAAATTTCAATATCCCATCCGGTATGAGGGTGAAACGGGCCATCCCCATACCCCATCTGGTATGAGTGCTAAATTACTAAGTCTCGATACTCCGTCCGGTATGAGACAACGTTCACGGCAGGGTTCCCTATTGTACTCAGTCTGTCCCCCATCTCCTACAATATCCAGTAAAATTGTCATTTCATCAATTCACTTAATCACACAATTTTTCTATTTTTCTTTAGTCTCTATTTTTCCAAATTAACCGTAATCACATATACAAACAAATATGCATCAGAGAATGCAATCATATTTCGGTTTTCCAATTTAACAGTAGTCACGTAAGACAACAATACAAGCATTTAAACCATAAAATTGATAAATAAGATACTATTATTTACTTACACTGTAACATAAATCAACAGACAATAATTTTCAATTCTGACTTATTAGTAACATGTAATTAATTATATAAATATTTTTTAAGTTTTACAAAATACCATATTATTTAAAATTAAACTTCAATTCTATAACAGGATAGGGTGATGAATTCTTACTCAATTTGGTAAACGAAAAACTAAGCTGTTCACTGTGCCTACAGGCAGTTTCCGAGTTCCCTGAATTTTTATTCGGAAATCAAAACGCGCTATAAGTACCTATAAATGTTCCAAACAAACCCAAAATTAGTCCCAATGCCCATTTTAGCCAATTTCGAAATTCCGGTATGGTGGCTCCACTGTGCTCCGGCGATGGGGCTGCCGCCCGCAGCGTCGGTTCGCTTCGAATCGATTGTTTTCGGTCGATTTCGCATCAATCCATGCAAAAAAATATGTTAAGGGGCCTTGGTTGGTCGAAAAAATACAAAAAACCAAAACTCACTAGCGACGGGGCTCTCTGGTGCGGCGGCTCCTACGACTCGCGTTGCAATTGGGTGTTTTGTCTGGTCAACCTGTAGAGAAGGAAATGGTGATCACAACGGTGGAAAAATCATGCAGAACGGGAATCAGAAAAGGCCTCATCGGAGGCGTTTTGTGGAATTCCCCGCGACAGCACCGTCGGGTTTTGCCCACGTTTTTCGACCAATCAGCTGGTTCTTTTGCTCTGATTTGGCCATAAGTGTGTTTAAAATTGAATTCGGAGCAAAAAGAGAGATTTTTACTTTTTTTGGCGATCGGAAAGGGCTCCGGTGCGGCGGCGGTCTCCTTCCCGGCGGCCGGGTCTTCTTCTTTGGCGAGGGGGTCTGGCGGCTACGGTTAAGGTTTGGTGTGGATGACGGTTATTTATATCTGTTCGCTTTTGATCTGGACCGTCTATCGCATTTGATCTGAACCGTCCGATCGCGATTAAATAGGGAGTGAATCTGGACCATTCATCGCGGTCCAATCTAGGACGTCCATCGCGATATAATCTACACCATTCGATCGCATTCAAATCTGACCATCCGATCGCGTTTGGGGAGAGAACGCATCTGGGCTGTCCGTGCATGCAGAAACGGATCTGGGCCGTTTGATCGCGGGCGCGCAATCGCCTGTGTGACCTCCCGCATGGCACCGTGTCAGTGTCTGTTGCCACGCGGCGTGCCCTGATTCATCAGGCCTGTCGACCAGGCGTCTGACGTGGCGAAACTTCTCTAAATTGTATTTGACTCTTAATTTTTAATTTTTCTTTCAAAAATACCCATATAACCCAAATTTTTACCTTTTTTTCAAAAATTATTTTCAATTTAATTCTCCATCAATTCTATTTCATTTTTATTCTAAATTAAAATTAAAAAAATTAGGAAATTATATTTATAATAAAATCCTAAATTACAAAAAATTAATTTAGGGTGTTACTACTCTCTCTCCCTTAAAAGAAATTTGGTCTCTCAAATTTGTCTCTCTCACTCTCAATCAAACAGCTGAGGATATTTGGCTTTGAAATCTGATTCTAGCTCCCATGTGGCCTCTCTCGGTGTGTGATTCTGTTATAGGACCTTAACAAAGATAATTTTTCAGTTCCAGAGTAATCTGCTCTTTCAGTCCACAATGCCGACAGGTAATTCTTCGTAGGATAGATCCTCCTGGAGTGAAAGAGGCTCGTGAGTCAAGACGTGAGAGAGGTCTGGGTTGTACTTGTGCAGCATGGACACATGAAATACATTATGGACCCTGGAAAGTTCTACAGGCAGTGTCAGTTTGTAGACAGCAGTACCAATTCTATCTACGATTTTGAATGATCCAATAAATTGGGGATTCAGTTTCCTCCTCTTGACGAACCTACTGATTCCCTCTTTTTACAAATTCTAAGTCTCTCCTTCAGGTGTCCATGTAACTCTTCTGCCTGCTCTGAGTCGTTTGAATGTTCTTCCTGATCTTAACTATTTTGGATGTAGTCTCCTCTATCACATCTGGTTCGAACAGTTTTCTATCACTCATTTTCTCCTAACAAATCGGTGATTTGTATGGGCACTCATATAACGGCTCATACGGAGCCATGCCAATACTTGCTTGGTAACTGTTGTTGTAAGTGAACTCTATCAGGGGTAGATGGTCATCTCAATGGCCTCCGAATTCAAGAACACAAGCTCGGAACATATCTTCAAGTGTGCGGATTGTTCTTTCTGACTGCCCATCGGTCTGAGGGTGGAATGTAGTACTAAGGGACAATTTCATTCCCATAGTTTGTTGAAGGTTAGATCAAAACCGAAAAGTGAACCTGGGGTCCTTGTCGGATGGACACTATTGCCACTAGCACCCTATGTAATCTGACTACTTCCCGGATATATATTCTTGCCAACTTGTCCAAGGAATTGGTCATCCTGATAGCCAAGAAGTGAGAAAACTTAGTAAGTCGGTCAACAATTACCCAGATGACATCATGTCATGAGTGTGCCTTAGGTAATCCTGTCACGAAATCTATGGTGATTTGTTCCCACTTCCACTCCAAGATTAGTAATGGCTGAAGTAGCCCACCTAGGCGTCGATACTCTGCCTTGATTTGTTGACACACTAAACATTTAGAAACAAAGACAGCTATATCTCTTTTCATCATGTTCCACCAAAATCGAGATCGCATACTCTGATACATCTTAGTACTTCTGGGATGCATGACAAACTTTGAGCTATGGGTCTCTGTCATAATGTCCATTTTTAACTCACTGTCACTTGGAACACACTCCGTCTTGGAATCTGAGTAACCCATCGGTGAAGACTCGAAATTCTATGTTAACTCTCTGTTTTGCATCTTTCTTGAAGGTCGCTAGGGTGGAGTTGGTAGACTGAGCTTCTTTTATTCTCTGAATTAACTCAGACTGAACAGTCAGGTGGCTCAAACATGTAACTCTCTTAAGGTCTTGAAGTCGTACCTGCTGTGCGACCCCTATCTGCCTACATTCTAAAACCATCAAATAGGCTAATGTGCTTGCACTTTTCCTATTGAACGCGTCGGCTACCACGTTACCTTTACCCGGGTGATATAGGATATCACAATCATAGTCCTTAAAAAGCTTTATTCGCCTTCTCTGACGTATGTTGAGATCATTTTGAGTAAATATGTGTTTCAAACTCTTGTGATCGATATAGATCTGAAAGATCTCCCCAAACAAATAATAGCGCTAAGTCTTCAAGGCGTGAATAATTACGGCAAGCTCTAAGTCATGGGTGGGATAATTTTTCTCATGACTCTTCAACTGTCTGGACCTAGAGGTTATGACCTTCCCACGCTGCATTAAAACACAACCCAAACCTAGATAGAAGGCATCACTGCAAACTGTATATCTACCTGATCCACTCGACAAGGCCAACAAAAGTGTAGTAGTCAGTCGCTTCTTTAGTTCTGAAAAACTTCTTTCATAGTTCTCGTTCCACTCAAACTTGACATTCTTCTTTGTGAGCCGAGTCAGAGGAGCAGCTAGACTAGAAAACCCTTTTACGAACCTGCCATCCCCAGAGAATAATTTCCGGTTCTGACTCCATTAATACGTAATTAATTATAGATATTTTATAAGTTTCACAAAATACTGTATTATTTAAAATTAAACTTCAATTCCATAACAGAGTATTGGGTGAAAAATTCTTACTCAATTTGGTGCCTAAAAAGCTAAGCTGCTCAGTGCGCTTACAGGCGGTTTATAGGTTCTCTGAAATTTTCTTCGGAAATCAAAACGCGCTATAAGTACCTACAAATGTCCCAAACAAACCCAAAATCAGTATCAGGGCCCATTTCGGCCAATTTCAGAGTTCCGACACGGCAACTCCGCCGTGCTCCGGCGACGGCGCCGCCATCCGCGATGGCGGTCCGCCTCGGGTCGGTTATTTTCAGCCGATTTCGCATCAATCCCTACGAGAAAACATGTTAAGGGGCATCATTTGATCCAAAAAACATAAAAAATTGAAACTCACCGACGGTAGAGTTCTCCGGTACGGCGGCTCCTCCAGCTCGAGTTGCGGTTGAGTGTTTTGTTTCAGTCAACCTGTAAAAAAGGAAACGGTGATCACAATGGTAGAAAAATCACGCAGAAGGAGAATGGAGAA
>NW_019014668.1:1216389-1255580 GCF_000150535.2 Carica papaya
TATCAATATTTATCTCAAGCATTAAATCATTTAAATCACATGCAAATAAATAGTTCATATACATTCATAAAACATGCATTAATACATAAAATTATTTCGTTTAAGCATATAATTTAAATCATGCAACCATTAACTTAAACTTTGTTAATTTTAATCAAAAGATGCTCCCTAGGATGTTTAAAAGGAAATACTCAATTACTTACTGAAATCTTGCTATTTCCTATGCCTTTTCTTTTTCTCCTCCTCTCCCTCTCTCCTATATCACTCCCTCTTCTCTTTAAAGCTCTTTGGTGAAAGGAATAATTAAATGGTAGTGATGAGGAAATGGTGAAGTGAAGGTCACTATTTATATTAAATGGGGACCATTAAACTTGCACAAAGTGGAAAAATCTGGTGAAGAGAGAAAAAGTCAATGAAAAAGTTGAGATGTGACGACCGATAGATGTGACTGACAAATGAACAATGTGATGTGACGGTAGCAAAAAAAAGAGAGACACGCCACCCAAACAACGGCGATATGTCGCCCAAGCGACGGTGACATACCACCTAAGCCAGCGATCACACATTGCCTATCTAGCAGCAGACGCCACCCAAAGGTGACACAGGGTGCCCAAAGGGGCAGCATAATCTGCTCCAGACAGTGCTCGCCGTCCCAGCCAGCCTCACACTGTAGGCCTAGCCTGCCGCACGAATAGACCGCGCCTCGTGCTCTACTCGGATGGGACTTTCGCAAAATGCATATGTTCGTTGTTGGCCGCGTACGTGTATAAGTGATCGGCGCACAGAGCCTATTCCTATAGGATCCCTCTCGCAGAATTTTATGCCTTTTTTTCTATTTTTCTTTGAAATCTTTTTAAATAATAAATAAAAATATGATTTTCCTATGATAAAATAAAATAATTAATTTCAAGAATTATTTAACCTAAATAAAATACAAAATTAAAATATAAAATACGATATTCATCAAAAAATTAAAAATACTAAATATTAAGGAGTTTAAACGACCTTAGGGCTTAAATAAATAGGGGTTGAAGGTTTTTCGTGGTGTTACATTCCCCCACACCTTAGAAAATTTGATCCCACAAATTTATCATGAATAGGTCAGGAAACTTCTCTCGCATTTCGTTCTCCAACTCCCATGTCACGTCTTTCAGAGTGTGGTGTTGCCTCTACACCTTCACCATAGGAATCCTCTTGTTGTGCAAAACCTTGTTAGTCCAATCAACAATTTCTACAGGGAGCTCCTCGTACATCATATCAGCTTGAACCTGCATCTCTTAGTGAGGAATGATGTGAGAAGGGTCAGGGTGGTACCTTTTGAGCATGGAGAGATAGAAAACATCATGCAAATTCGCAATCTCTGGGGGCAGAGAGAGGCGGTATGCCACAGGTCCAACACATCGTACGATCTAAAAAGTTCCTACATAACAGGGCTCAGTTTTCCCTTCTTACCGAACTGCATTTTTTCATTATAAGGAAAAATATAAAGGAAGACTTAATCGCTAACAACAAATTCCAAAGGTCCTCTATGGTTGTCGGTGTAGCATTTTTGGTCACTCTGGGTAGTGCTAAGTTCCTTTGAATGATAACAACTTTCTCGATAGTCTTCTGGATGTAATCAGGTCCTAAACAACACTGGTTCCCAACTTCATTCCAATAAGTGGGAGAATAGTAGATCCTACCTTAGAGATCTTCATACGGAGCCATGTCAATGCTGGAATGATAATTGTTATTGTATGTAAATTCACATAGGAAAAGATACTCATACCAGTTATCACTAAAGTTGAGGACACAAGCGTGCAATATGTCTTCTAATGTTTGGATGGTATGTTCAGACTGGCCATTGGTCTGGAGATGATAAGTAATGTTGAAGAACAATCCCGAACCAAGTGCTTCTTAGAAGCTATTTTAGAAATGGGAGGTGAATCAGGGATCTCGGTCTGACACAATGGATGAAGGGATGCCATTGAGTCAAATAATCTCCTCGACATAGAGGTGGGCTAATCTACTGGTGGAATTTGTGGTTCTAATTGGTAGAAAATAGGTGGTCTTGGTCAATCTATCAATAATAACCCATATTGTATTGTGACTGGCACAGGTCCTGGGCAGATCAGTGGCAGAGTCCATGATCAGGTGCTCCCATTTCCATTATGGAATAGGGAGGCCTTATAACAAACCGCCAAGTCTCTAGTTTTCTACCTTAACTTGTCGACAAATAAGGCATCAGGAGACATAGTTGACAATGTCCTTCTTCATTCCATGCCATCAATATTGATGCTTTAGTTCCCAGTACATCTTAGTACTCCCGAGGTCAATAGATAGTTTGGAGGCATAGGCAGCCTTGAGAACATTCGTCCTGATAGTGATAGGGACTCAAATACGATCCAAAATTTGCACAATCTATCATCTGTGAGCTTAAAATCAGGAAATCTATCAGAAGTAAACCTACTAAAATTTTTAGTTATTTCTAGGTCGGTGGATTGAGCTTCTCAAATCTTCATGAAAAGCTCACGAAAATCTCAGATCTGGGCGAGGTAGGCACCATGGCAATAGTGGTTAAGGCAGAGTGCCTGCATAACATCAACTAATTTCCAACTCGAGGCCATGGTTTGGACTAACAAAATGGACTCCTTTCAGCTCAGAGTATTTGCGACTACATTACCTCTAATAGGGTGGTAGATGATCTTGTAGTCATAGTCTTTCAAGAAGTCCATTCAATGCCTCTATCTCATATTCAGTTCCCTCTGCAAAAATATATACTTCAAACTTTTATGGTTAGTATAGATTTAAAATGTATGACTGTATAACTAGTGGCGCTATATTTTTAAGACAAATACTATGGTCACCAACTCCAGGTTGTGGGTAGGGTAGTTGCACTCATAGGGCTATAATTGTATGGATCCATAAGCAACTATCCGACCATGCTGCATTAAAACACAACCCAAATCAATGTGAGACGTATCACAATAAACCTGAAATCTTCAGTATTGTTGGGGAGAATCAACATCGGAGTAGAGGTGAGATGAGATGGTACTTTAACTCAGCAAAACTTTGATCCCATTTATAATCCCATATGAAAGGTACACTCTTCCTGGCGATACAGGTCAACGGAGCTACAATCTTGGAGAACCCATCGATGAATCATAGGTAATAACCTGTTAAACTAAGGAAACTACGTACCTCAATCACATCTGTTGGTAGGTTCTAGTTAATTACTATTTTGACCTTAGATGGATCCACAGAAACTCCTTCGTCTGAAATTACATGGCCAAGGAAGGAGAATCAATCCAACTAAAAAGAGCACTTAGCTAAACTTTGTATACAGCTGGTTCTGGCGAAGGGTTTTCAATACTCAAGATAAATAAACTACGTGTTCTTTCAGGCTCCTAGAATACACTAGGATGTCATCAATGAACATGATGACGTATTGATCTAGCATATGTCTCAAAATCTTGTTCATAAGATCTATAAAAGCAGCAAGGGCATTAATTAATCTAAAAGATATAACATTGAACTCGTACAGACCATATCGGCATTGAAAAATTTTTTTAGAATATTTTATTCTTTGACTCGTAACTGGTAGTGTCCCGATTTGAGATTGATGTTTGAGAAGACTATAGCTCTTTGTAACTTATCAAAGAGGTCATCAATACGAGGTAAAGGATACTTACTTTTCACCATTACATGATTGAGTTCTCTATAATCTATGCACAGTTAGAGTGAGTCGTCCTTTTTCTTCACAAATAACACTAGGGCACCCAAAGGAGAATGATTGGGGCATATGAATTTTTTACCAAAAAGTTCGAAAAGCTTGTTTTCCAATTCTTGAGTTCAATAAAATTTATGCAATAGGTAGTTTTTGAGATAGGTTGTGTTCTAGGAAGTAAATCAATAGAAAACTCTTATCACTTATGGGGGAGGCAGACCAGGTAGATCTTCTGGAAAGACTTCCAGAAAGTTTACAAACAGTCCTGAATGGTGTATATAGCAGAATCAACATCCATATTCTTATTTATTCAAAGGTTAGATAATAGCAAAACTAGATTTTTATTTCATTTTTGGTGATTGTAAGGTTACAAATTTACTTTTACAGTTAATAATTGTCCTATATTTCTCTAACCAATCCATTCCTAAAATAACATCAAATCCTAAAAAATCTAAAATTATTAGATCTACTGACAGTTCTACTTCTAAAGCTTTTATTTTACAATTTTTATACACACAATGAGCTTCTCATAAGCCCCTATAGGGAGTTTCTATTGCTAACACTTCAACTAAGGGTTCAGGCCTAATATCTAATTTACAGGCATATGAACAAGAAATCAAAGAGTGGGTAACATCTATATCAATTAGAGCTCTAAAAGAAATGTCATTGATAGAAAGCATACCCTGAATAAGGACAGGAGTAGTGAGGGTACCGGGTTCATCAAGGTGGTACACACGACCATGGGCTACTGATCTGGCCAAGTCCTTTAGCCATTGGGGGAAAACCTTCACAAAGTGCTGAGTACTTGCGCACTTATAGCAGGCATTGTTCAAACGCTGACTTGGCTAATCAACATACAAGCAACCAGAATGCTGGCATGGTTGGAAAGATTGGGCAGGTTGTCTAGTAGGTGGAGGTAAAGTAGAGGCAAGGGCAACTTCGGGTCACTTATCAAGATGGCTACTAACTGGGTTAGGCAGTCTTCTCCTGGGCTATTAGGGTTAGTGTTGTTGTTGTTGGGTACAGATTCAACCGCTATATTGGTGCTTAGCTGAAAAAAGGTCTTCAACCAACTTGGCATATTCTAGCACCTCGGCATACGAGCAAGGTTTTAGCATCGCAACTGAGTCATAGATATTGGCACAAAGGCCTTTCATAAAGTTCCTCACTTTATGACTCTCAGGCATGACCATTAATGGGGCAGACCTAGATAGTTGGATTAATCGGGCTGCATATTGGGCAACCATCAAGTTTCCCTGGAAAAGGTCCTGAAATTCCTGCTCTTTTTTCTCTCGAACATAGACTGCGAAGAACTTCTCACATAACACATCCATAAAAACTTCCAAAGTGGTAGGGGTAGGTAGGACTTTCTTTTTAAGCCGCAACCAATGTTCAACTTCACCAGTTAGCATGAATGCTACTAGGGAAACTTTTTGCTCCTCAGTTAGGTCTAAGATAGAGAAAAGTTTCTCTATCTATAGGATCTAGGCTTCGGTTACTAAGGGGTCTAGGCTCTTTCAAAGTGGGGTAGGTTAAGTTTCCTAAACTCTGGTATGTTGTAGGAGATAGACCTCTTAGCTGGTCGGTAGTCAGGGGCAAGAGGATGTTGGTAAGGGTTTGCTTTGTTTTGTCCTATGGCTATGATTAGAGCCTGGATGGCTAAAAAAAAATTAGTAAACTCAATCCTGGTCAAATGATCGTGGGCCTAAGGTTTTTTGGTACACTCTATAGAAGGTCTCCCTCGCGTCATTCCTACAAGAGAAAAGGAAGACACGAGTTGGTGGTCTAGTTTTTGAAAGATGACATAATTCTTAAGTATTTTAGAAGGGTTTCCTAGCTACAGCTTCAATTGTAAGAGATTATTTTGCGTAACTGCTCTGATACCAACTGTGACATCTCAAATGCAAATTAAGGCATAAAGGTGCCATATACAAAAATAGATTACGAGTGCATAATAGATAAGTGTATGCAATAGAATAAATAATTACAATCCCTTACAAAATAATAATAGAGTTCCATACATCACTGAGGCAGAAACAAAATTAATTACAAGCCTTTACAAAAGATAGACTCATCAAAGTACGAAACAATTATGCACTCATAAAGAAGGTTCATAGATCCGGGGGATCCTCAAAGACTTCCAGGGGTAGTTCAGCGATCAGTTCCTCATTATATTCCTCATTTGGAGGGGGACATGGAAACGGGTGAGTTCTATATACTCAGTAGGAAAAATAGTATTTACATAACATTATAAGATATTAAAAGTAATTAAAAATACCATCATTACTTACCATCAAGAGTCACATAAGGGTAATTATAAAAATAATTTTATTTTATTAAAAAATATCAAATCTATCATGTCATAGTCATATCATGTCAATTAAATCAATCCTGTTGAAGATAGAGAAAATCAAACACATCATGATATGCACTATATTTTATTTTGTTCTTCGTGTCAAGTTGTTCTGACTTCCATCTACTAAGGGCAATACGGATTTTTGACTATCTATGTGGAATGACAAGTTCATTTCATTTATTAAAGCAATTTGCGGCTTGCCAAAGCAGCAACACATTTATGGTTTGCTAAATCATGACACGATCTATGACCATAGCCGTCCCAACCACAATGGTACTACATATTAACTATGGCCATAGTCGTACTGTCAAAGGTGA
Organism: Carica papaya; assembly: GCF_000150535.2. The sequence goes on from NW_019014668.1 coordinate 1,222,769, forward strand.
TCCCTACAATCATATCGCATCACTACTCTCATCAGAGGGTATGCCGTCATCCATATGAAGCGGTCCTCTTACATCTTTTCATACCAGAATGAGGAGAAATAGAAACTCCCAACAAAGATAAAAAGCCTAACGAAACATTTTGTGAATTATGCATGCTAATGCAAATTCATATTTCTCATGTATATACATCATGTCATTTTAAATTTATTTTTCCATCATCAATTGCACCAGATATCAATATTTATCTCAAGCATTAAATCATTTAAATCACATGCAAATAAGTAGTTCATATACATTCATAAAGCATGCATTAATACGTAAAACTATTTTGTTTAAGCAAATAATTTAAATCATGCAACCATTAATTTAAACTTTGTTAATTTTAATCTAGAAATGCTCCATAGGATGTTTAAAAGTAAATCCTAAATTCTTTAATGAAACCTTGTTATTTCCTACACTTTTCTTCTTCTCCTCCTCTCCTTCTCTCTCTAGATTACTCCCCTCTCTCTAAAGCTCTTTGGTGGATGAAAGAATGAAATGGAAGTGATGAGTAAATGGGGAAGTGAGGGTCCTAATTTATAGAAAATGGGGACTGTTAGATTTACACCAAATTACAAAATCTGGTGAAGAGAGAAAAAGTCAATGGAAAAGGTGAGATGTGATGATTGAGAGATGTGATTGACAAATGGACGATGCGATGTGACAATGGCATGAAAATTAGAGGCACGCCACTCAAATGACAGCGACAAGTCGCCCAAACGACGACAGCATGCAACCCAAGCTAGCGGCTGCAGGCCAGAGGTAGCGCGCACTACCCCAGCCTACCGCACCCAGTAGTCCTAGCCTGCCTCCCACACGAACGAGATGAGCATATAGTGCACGCTTCCCGTGCTAGCCGTGCGCGTGCACACCCAGGCGCGCACAGGTGGGATCCCTTCTGCGGGCGTTCCTGCAGGATTTTTTGCCTTTTTCTCTATTTTTCCCAAAAAAAATTTTAAATGATAAATAAAAATATAATTTTCCTACGATAAAATAAAACAATTAATTTCAAGAATTATTTAACCCAAATAAAATATGAAATTCAATATTCATTTAAAATTTTAAAGTACTAAATATTAAAGAGTTTAAATAATCTTAGGGCCCAAATAAATAGGGATTCACATTACGAATTAACCACGAAGGTTTTTCGGGGTGTTACAAAAGTCTTATGGGCCATCAAGACAACCGGCCCAAGAAAGCACCGAAGATGATGAGTTGTGGCCTTTCGTATTTATCTAGGAAGACAAAAAAGCCAAGGCCACGCAATGAGGGAAAGTATCCATGGGTGGGCCGTCTGAGTCACCCTACTCACCCCACGGCCCCTTAGGCCCAACTCGCAGGCTAGAAGGCCGTGCCCCCAAAAAAAATGTGCAACCCATGCTGTATGTCCCAACAAGTGGGCTGACAGGGGCCCAACGATAAGACTCAAGAGCTAGTCCTTATCTCGAGACCTGACCCAATGAGTCTGCATGCGAAGAAGAAACATTCAAGCCGACCGAATAACCCAATAAGCAGGTTGCAGCAGCAAACTCTACAGTAGTTGCAAGCCCAGCTAAGGAGGAAGTCGGGTAGGCTGCGGAGCTATGAGGCTGGAAGGTGTCGCGCGTGAGCGAGCCCAGCCCAAGTTGCACACACGCATGTGGGCTTCCCTAACCGACACGGGTGAAGTGTGTGATGTGTGTGGGGAAGGGGAAGAGATGGTGTGTTCTTGGACTTCTTTTCACCACATGCTCCATGTGATTTTTAAACCCCAATTCAGTAAATTCACATGGTAATTATCCTCTATTATTTAATTATTATTATTTAATGTATTTAAATTTCAAATCTATCAAGAGATTACATTATCTAATATTTTAATCTTAGGGATATCCTAAGCTATTATTTTATTATGTAATTTTAATCCTAAGACCTTATCCTATTATTATTTTAATGTAAGGTCTATCCCCAAGAATATTTAATTAATTATCTTGTATTTAGATGAAATAAAATAAATGTTTTATTATGTAATTATCTTATAATTAGATATAATTTTATCTCGGACATTATTTTATTAAATTCTTCAAGAGATTATAATCATCTAGAATTATCTGGGGGAAGGTTATAAATAAGGTTTTGCCCACAGGTTGTAAGCACACCAATTACAATCAAATTGAGAGAATTCTTGAAAGTTTAAGCTTTTCTTCAATTAGTTTTTTTCTAATTTTAGCTTCTTCACGTTCTTTGGGAAACAGAAGTCTTCAGAAGTCTTATTGAGGTAAGGAGTGGGATCAACTTATCAGTAATTCCATGGTTTTTTTCTTTCCTTGTTTTATCTTTCTTAGTCTTTATTTTTGCATTCCTTTTAGGATTGTAGATTCAATTAGAGGGAGGAGTTTTTTAGGCGATTAAGTTAGGGTATTGCATAATATTGAGTGGGTTATAGGAGTTGATTCAATCCTCCACATACCCTCCCACTTCATAAATGATGTCTTAGGATGATTAAGAATTGATTTCCCATGATAAAAACACCCTAGAACCTGCGAATTTGACCCAAATTCGTCACTGACTCTGCTTTGCGCACAGACGTCGTCCATTCGTGCATTCGCATTCTGTTTTGTGTGTTAGTGAGGTAAGAGATATAGTAATCTAGTTTATACAAATTTGAAATTTTATAAATGCATTTATAAGGTGAAAATCGCATGAAATTTAGCCCCTACATGATGCTAAAAAAAATAAAGTGTGTGTGTGTGTTCATGCATATTTTGTGTAACTAAAATGTGTTTAAGTGTTTAATGAAGGTTCAATAATGTTTACGAATATATTTAAAATGTTTTAAATCAAGCACAAATGGAAAAATGAGATTTTGAATAAAATGGAGAAATTGGGGAATTATTAAGATTGAGAGAAAATTTAATCAAACTAAAAAATATATATTATAATAATAATACTAAAATAAAAAATAAAAAAATGAAATTAAAAAAATAAATAAAATTCCCTAAAATTTAACTAATTAATTAAAATCAATAAAATGAATTAAATTAATAAAATTCTTAAAATTAACATTTTAAATAAAATGTAGGAAAGAAAAAGAGGGTTAAAATTTCAAAGTTAGAAATTAGGCTTTAAAAAAATCAATAAAAATATAATTGAAGAGTTTAAAACTTAATTTACAAAGAGTTTGATAAAATTTGATTCACCTAGCTTCCTTCAAAGAACCTGATTGTATTTATTTTGGGACGTAATCAGGGTGCGGGTGTTGGTATTTGGGTTCCAGGTTTGGGATCGGTGTTTAGTGTTTTTGAGATGAATAACTTAACCATTGGATTCATATCATGGCGATCGAATAAAATAGTGTGATGACAACTGGAGTGGTTGGGCGATTGTATTTATTTGATACCTATTCATGTATTTATTGATTGATTGATTGATGTCCCATTTTGTGGCTTTGATCGATGTCTATATTGCCTCCTTGGGAAATAGTTGTAAACGGTCGTGCACGTGGGTTTATAAATAGTATAACTAAATTAAAGATTAATAAACTATAATAAAACTCAAAAGAAGAGTCTAGTCTAGTGTGCATGTGTTCTATGGTTGTGTGTGTGTCTTCTTTGAATTATTGTATCGAACATAGGCATCATGATCAAATGGATATGATTGAAATAAATAAATAATATTATTATTCATTAATTACATTGAAGTAACAGTTTTTAATCCTGTTTGTATGGCTTTAATATTGTCTTTCGTTTGAGTTTTTGAAACTCACCCCAAATTCAAATCCCCCAGATGATAACTTGGAAGGCCTCCCTGAAAAGCCTTGTTTGGATCCTTTACAGGACGAGTAGGAGAAAAGAGGAGATCCTTTTTGGGTGTTTTGTTTCATGAGGCTAGTTTATGTATTTTTGCATAGGTTATCTTTACTGTATAGATAAATATGACAAACTTACTTACCTCAGTGTACAACATATATATATATACGTATGGGATATTTCTTCCACTATTTTGTCGATTAGCTTTCAAATATCTGCTTGATTTAGACATTGGTATTGTAATTAGCATCAAGACGTCACAACATAATTCACACACGTGCATGCAAGACTAGACACATCTTCTGACTAAATTTTAAGACCAAATTATTATCTTAATTTTAATTTTGTTGTTTACAGTCCTACGCGCGTAGCTACTTACACTATTTCCAATGAGGGTGCAGGTCACCAACTAGCTAAGGATGGAAGCACAATCAATTAGTAACAATAAAGATGTTTGCAAATCACTTAGTACTCTCTAGTCATCATCAATCAGTTATCACTCTGGTTGCTATCATTCACATTCTTGAGCTCTAGGACCATGAATAGTAATCAGTTCAGAGTCCACAGACCACTGAACCCGGTCCCATAATTGCAACCCAATATCACACCAAAACTCTAGTAGTTCCCTTATAACCTCTATATCTCTCCAAGGAAATCAGTGCATCGGATTTAACTGAACACTGTGTTATTTATATTTTAGACCCTTTAACAATTCTTTGTTAAATTTAATATATTATTTTATCCTATTAATTTTACTAATATGGAAAGTTTATTATAATTTAATTCTTTTGAATTATTATCCAATTATTTGTTTACCATATTTTATTTTACTTAGATTTCTAATTTTATTTAGTTAATTGTTTTATTTAATTATTATTTAATTCTTTAATGTATTTTATTTAAATATATATTAGGTTTCATTATTATTATTTATTATTTATTCAGTTCTATTATTTTTTTCAATGCTTCCATCACAAATCTTATCCAAATTTCTATCTCATATTATAACTAATTGTTTTCTAATTTTATTAATTATTATTATTATCTTTTTTATTATTATTTCAACTTTCATCCTTTTCATACGAATTAAACATTTTCTATTGTTTTCTAATTTATTATGTTTTATTATTATTATTCCCCAAATAAACTCACTTGTCCAAATCTAGCCAAGGAAATAAAGTCCCCATGTTGGGCTCGTGGCCTAGTGGGCTTTCGTGAAGCCCCTCGATATGGGCTCATGTTTGCCGGGCCAACATAGCCTGCTGACCTGCTGTACAGAGCAACCAAACCAAGGGAACATACCGTGTCTAGGGGCACACTGTTGGGTCCCTATTTTGGCATGCTTTGGCACCTGAATACTCTTAACTCTCCTTGACTTGGCATCTACGTGTTGGTAGTATGCCGAACGTGGTTCCAGGTTATCCAGTTGTGCCCAGAATCCATCTCCTTTATGTGTTAACACAAAAGAAACTGTGAAGCATGAGTTCAGGGGCATTTTGATACCCAAACGCTTAATAGAGGCTAATGGCCTTTATTTTTCATCCCATCTTCTTCCATTTCTATTTCCAAAACAACCAAGCTTTCACCATCATCATCCAATTTCATTTATCAAAACTACATAAAGAAAACATAATTAAAACATTTATAATAGTCAAAGAAATTCGATGAACACACCCACCCGTTTCCATTTTAAAACCACCTTGTTTAATATTTTCTTTTAATCAAAACCACCCATGAAATGCAATCTATAAAGGCCCTATTTGTACATCTAAATTATCCACAATCTTACCTTGATGTAGAGGCAGATAATCAAGTTAGAAGCTAGAAAATAGATTGCAACGTAGAAAGGTCAGTCTGCAAGGAATTCTGGAAAAGAAACTTGGAAACAACTTGATTCTTTATTAAGGTTGATCATACTTAACTGAAAATCCTATTTCTAAATTTGTAATCCAAAATAAAGGAAGAATAAGAAGAAATAAACCTGGAAAATTGATAAGCCCAAAAGGTCAGTAAGAGTGCCATGTAAGAACCCAAAAATTATGGATCAAACGGGACCAGAAGTAGGCTAAAGAAAGAGTCAAAATAGAACAGTCAACAAAGAAGAATTTGCTCTTAGGATTTCCAGTCGTGAATCTGTTCTTCAGTTAGGATTTCTAGCCGTTATAAGTTGTTTTGAGTTATCTGATTTTTTTAGATTTAATTCCATCATGTTATTGTAAAAGTAGGAAAGTCTGTTAATTCTTTTTGTATTTAAAGACGTTTGAGATGAATAAAATAGCAGGTTGAATTTCCAGCAAAAACTCCCTATCAGTCTGTTTCTCACTGTAAGCAGAAACAATCCATTTTCCTTCACCCACATTCTCCACTCTAATCGGGACCTATCATTGGTATCAGAGCCTCGCCACCATGACCAACAACAAGGAATGGATAGAAAATTTAGAGCATAGTGTCGGCAACACACAGGACCACCTGAGTCACATGGAGTTGGGAACAACTGACAAGCTCCAGCATCTAGAAGATGCCATCTGGAGACTGACCGACACCCTCATCTAGAATAAAGAAAGATCTAGTAGCTACCCACTGAACCAGTCAGCTCCAACCCGACCACATCGCAAAAAATGCACGAAAGCGAACAACTTTCCACTGCTAGTTAGCCAAGCTTGAATTACCGATGATCCAACTGTTTGGCTTAACCGAGTCGAGCAGCTTTTTCTAATTTTAGAGAACAGAAGAAGAACACAAGGTGTCACTTATGGCCTTCCACCTCGATGGTGAAGCCAATCAATGGTGGCTTTGGCTACACCGGGCATATAGAGAAGAAGGGAGGGTGATTTCCTTGACCGGGTTCATTGAGGACCTTTAGGCTTGTTTCAGGCTGACTGAAGGAGAAGACTTCGATGAGGCCCTATCACACGTCAAACAAACAGTCCCATTTAGAGATTACCAGCGGGAATTTGAAAGGCTTGGGAATAAAGTGCAAGGATGGACCTAGCGGGGCCTAGTTGGGACCTTTATGGGCGGGCTTAAGCCCGAGATATCAGATGGAATCTGTATGTTTAGGCCCAAGTCCCTTAAGGAAGCAATTGGCCTGTCTCGGATGAGAGAAGATCAGCTAGACCAGTAGAAGTGGGCTAACTAATTCGAACGAAGCGTGCCTGCCCTGAACTCAACCAATTCCAACGGGTTTTGACCTCAAGCCCTAGCCCCACTTGCCACTGCACCAAAACACATATCATGGGAGGAAATGTAGTGCCGACGAAGCCAAGGGCTCTATTTCAACTGCGATGAGAGGTTTACGGTCAGTCATCGACACTGCAAACCTCAGCTGCTCCTGCTTGATAAAACGATAGAAAATGAAAAAGAAGAAGAAGGGGCAGCCGAAGAGCTGGAGATCTCCTTACACACACTCACTAGGTGGTCACCGTCCCGTACCATGTGCATCCTTGTCACTGTTCATAAGTAGCAGCTGGTGGCCTTGATTGATAGTGGGTCGACCCACAATTTTATTAGTGAAAAAGTTGTGAATCGACTTCACCTTATTGTGGTGTTGACTACTCCTTTCCTGGTCAAAGTAGTCAATGACAAATCACTCAGTTGCTAGGGAAGGTTCGAAAATGTTGATATCGACATTAAAGGTATGTTTTTCAAACTGAATCTCTACTTATTACCATTAATTGGGCTTGGTTTAGTTTTAGGGATTCATTGGCTTGAACAATTGGGATCTGTTATTTGCAACTGGAAAAAATTGACTATAGAATTTATCTACAATGGGAAGCCAAGCCTGTTATAGGGGTTGAATGGCTGACTGATATAGAGAGCCTCTAGAAAAGAGATGAGTCAGCAAAATGCACTATTTATCGTCTGTGTGTAAACTCCTAACACAACAAACTTAGCCACAACCAAGGTAGACCTTCAAGAAGTTCTTGATGCATTTGAAGAGATTTTTAGAGATCCTGATTCTCTCCCACCAGCCAGGTAGATTGATCACAAAATTATTTTAACAGAACCCATCAGTTTTAGGCCATTCATATATGCTCACTTTCAGAAGGCAGAAATTAAGAGACAAGTCCAAGACATGTTGAGATTGGGTATCATCAAACCAACTATCTGCCCCTTTTCATCACCAATCCTCTTAGTTAAGTAGAAGGATGGAACATGGAGGTTTTATACTGACTATAGGGCATTGAACTCAGTCACCATTAAGGACTGTTTTCCTATTCCCACGGTTGAAGATATGATTGATGAGTTATATGGCGCCACTTTCTTCACCAAATTCGACCTAACATCCGGATACCATCAAATCAGAATGCACCCTCTAGATAATCATAAGACAACATTTAGGACTCACAATGGGCATTATGAATATCTCATCATGCCCTTTGGCCTATGCAATGCACCATCTACATTCAAAGCAATGAACTCTATCTTTAGACCATACTTGAGAAAGTTTATATTTGTATTCTTCGATGAAATCTTGTTTACAGCACCAGTTGGACTTTTCACTTGGAACACTTGCAACAAACTTTTGAGATATTAAAAAGCCACTGGTTCTTTGTCAAAAAGAAAAAATATGTATTTGGCCAGCAGGAATTGGAGTACTTGGGACACATCATTACCCCATTAGGGGTCAAGGTCGATCAGGGAAAAATACAAGCCATGCTGTAGTGGCCCCGACCACAGACTATTACTGGAATTGAGAGGCTTCCTCAGGTTAACCGGTTACTATAGCAAATTTTTCCAGAATTATGGGGTATTGGCCCAACCTCTCACGTAACTCTTGTAAAAAAAGAAAGTTCCAATGGGATGACCAGGCCGAGGCTGCCTTCGAAGGATTGAAGCAAGCTATGACAACAGCACCCATGCTAGTTTTACCTAATTTCAATGAGCCATTTACCATAGAGACAGACACATTAGGAAATGGTATTGGGGCTGTCCTCACTCAACAAGGGCAACCAATAGCATACCTAGGCAGGGCAGTAGGGGTTATCAAGCAAGCATGGTCAACAAACGCAAAGGAAATGCTAGCAATCATAGTGGCAATTCAAACTTGGAGACCATATCTGTTGGACCATAACTTCTTGATTATAACGGATCACCGAAGTGTCAAACACTTCTTAAGCTAATGCATCACAACGTTGGAACAATAAAAATTAATATCCAAACTCTTCAGATATGATTATGAGATTGTCTATAAACTAGGGAAAGAAAATAAAGCTGTAGATTCACTTTCCAGATAGGGTGACAGACCTTCTTTAGATGCGTTGTTTGTTTATGAGCACCACCTCTCAGAAGATATTAGAAAGGAAATAATAGAATACCTATATATGCAACGGATAAGTATTATGGCTCATGCTAGAGGGGCCCTATCAATGGAAAAATAGACTGCTTCATTACAAACATCGGGTCATGATTCCACTAGGGTCCAAGATTATTCCCCAACTGCTCCACACATACCATAACTCTTAGTTGGGGGGACATTTGAGAGTTTTGCGAACGTACAAACATCTGGAACAACAATTTTACTAGCCCGCAATGAAGCAAGTAGTCCAATGCTATGTGCCAGCATGTAAAATTTGTCAAAGAGCTAAAACTGATATTCTCTCACCAATTGGACTCCTACAGCTGCTACCTATTCCCTGCCAAGTATGGGACGACGTCACTATGGATTTTATAGAAGGCCTACCAAGCTCTAATGGTAATGATACTATACTGGTGCTGGTTGATTGCCTAAGCAAAACTTTTGACCTCTTAGCCTTAACCCATCCTTATACTGCTAAGATAGTAGCTGAGAAATTCATAGAAGGTGTGGTGAAATTGCATGGCATGCCAAGGACAATAGTTAATGACAGAGACCCTATTTTTATCAGTAAGTTTTGGAATGAGTTCTTCAGCAGGTCAGGAACGCAATTAAAAATGAGTTCAACCTACCATTCAAAAATAGACGACCAATCCGAAGTGGTCAACTGGTGTGTAGAACAGTATCTCATGTGCCTAACTCATTAACGACCTTGAAAATGGTATTTTCTTCTCCCATCGACATAATTTTGGTACAATATCACCTCCCACTCCTCTATTGGGATGACACCTTTCTAAGCCCTTTATGGGCGAGCCCCACCTATCATTACATTATACCAGAAAGGCATGACACTGGTTCATGAAGTTGACCACCAATTGATAGAAAGAAATAACCTCCTACAACAACTCAAGGCTAATCTCCATGCCGCAAACAATCACATACAATAAATAGCTAGTAAGAAATGACGACATATTGAGTTTTAAAAAGAAGATTGGTCTTTCTAAGACTTTAGCCATACCGCCAATAGTCTATATTTAAGAGGGCAATACAAAAACTAGCCTATCAATTATATGGACCATACTAAATTGACTAATGCATCAGTGTTGTGGCCTGCAATCTCAAGCTGCCAGAAGGATTCTGCATCCACCAAGTATTCCACATATCATTGCTTAGGACCACTATGGTTGGTACGACCGTGGCATAGATCATACCATGGTTTGACCAGCTGGAAGTGGCCTTGAGCAAATTGCCATATATGTATATGATCTGGTCATTCCACTTGGGTAGTTAAAAATCTATATCTACCCTCAAAGATTGAAGTTTATAACGATTTCGCAAAGCATAACATAAAAAATCTGTGCATTGCATGATTTATTTGATTTTTTTATTATCTAGCATGATGTATATTTGATTTTTTAGGCTAATGTATCATTTTTTTAATAAATAAATAATTTTCATAATGGTGAGATAGGTAAACATGAAAATTAAACGGTAAGATAAATTAATAAATTTTTGAAATTTTATTATGTTAATTTAATACTGTTTTCTTTACTGAGCATATGAAACTCACTCTTTCCATACCCTCTCCCAGATGAGGAAGAACATGAGGAACCAGAGGCAAACCTACCCTTGGAAGCCTATGAGGATCCCGTGTATCCACAAGTCTGAGTGCATGACTGTCCTCGCACTCTAATGAATTCAATAGTATAGTGAAAGAAGTGGCCCTTATATTTTGTATTTTGTAGTTAGTTCTGGCCTCAGTTTATGTATGTATTTGGAACATTATATATAGTTGTAAGGATTTGTTATGGTTTGATGCCTGCATAAATTCTATCATGTACTCGTTATTCTGAATCTGTATCTGACACCCATTTGCCTTAGTTAGCACTTGGGATGTCACAGATGGTATCATAGTAGAATTATCGCAGAATAAATCCCTTGCACTGAGGCCTAGGGTAGATAAACCTTTTAGAGTACGTAGGAAAGAAATATGTCCTCTTTTTAAAGATTAAACCCTCAACTCATGTGTTCCTTTCTTTTGTCAGAATGATGTGAGGAAGACCATCCGTAGAGCATACTGAATAACCTGAAACCCCAGATCATCTGACCAGGGCTAAATTTGCAGAACTTTTTTGAGCCATTCTAGGATTAACTACAATCATAGGATAGAACCAGGCCAACCTTTTGTCCACCCCTTATCCCTGAATTCTGAAACACGGATCGGTTTATCTTCCACAATATAGCGGAGTTTAGGAAACTTAATCCCCCACACTTTGAATGTGGTCCTAATCTTTTAGTACCCAAAGCTTGGATCCTAAACATAGAGAAGCTCTTCTCTGTACTAAATCTGACTGAAGAACGAAAAGTTCTTTTTACAGCTTTTATGTTAAACGGTGAAGCTGAACTTTAGTGGCAACTTAAGAAAGAAGTCTTGCCTATCCCTATTACCTGAGAAGTTTTCATGGATGTTTTTGTTTTATAACTTCTTCTCTACTTATGTTCGAGAAAAAAAAGAGAAGGAATTCTAGGATCTCCGCCAAAGAAGCTTATCTGTAGCCCAATATACAGCCTATCTTGTTCAACTATTTTGGTTTGCATCTTTGATAGTCACCCCTGAAGGCTGAAAAGCTAGGAACTTTCTTAAAGGCCTTCGTGCTGATATTTATGACTGGATCACGATGCTGAGACCCAGCTCATATGCGGAGGTGCTTGAACATGCCCAGTTAGCCGAAGATCTTATCTCAGCTAAACACCAATGCTTTGCCTGAGTTCGTGCCCAACAATAACCCCAACAGCTTAGAAAAAGATTGCATGACCCAGTAAGTAACCCTCTAGATAAACAAACCAAAATTGCTCTTCTTCTTGGCTTGCCCCCACCTACAGCTCTACCTACCCAAGCTAACCAACCTTGTCAATATTATAGTTGCTCGCATGGTGACCTGCCCTGTCAGCGTATCAATAACACCTATTATCGGTGTAGAAGCAGCCAACACCTTATAAAAGATTGCCCTCAGTGACCAAAGGATGTAGCCCAACCTATAGCACAAGGTTGAGTGTATACCACTTAGATGAATTTGATGTCCTTCCTGCTCCTGTCTTTATTCAGGGTATGCTTTTTATTCATAATACTTTTATCAAGGCTTTGATCGATACTAGTGCAACTCACTCTTTTATTTCTTATGCATTTGCTTGTAACCTAGAAATTAGACCAGAAGCTTTAAGAAAAACGTTAGTGGTGGAAACTCCCTCTAAAAGACTACTCGAGGCTCATTGTGTATATAAGGACTGTAGGATAAGAACTTTAGGGATAGAGGTATGTGTAAACCTGATACTATTAGATTTTATAGGATTTGATGTAATATTAGGAATGGATTGATTGGAAAATTATAGAGCTATAATAGACTATGAAAGTAAAATTGTAACCTTACGATCCCTGAAAAAGAAATAAAAGTTGTTGTTATTATTTTTCTAACAATTGAATGAATAGGAATATGGACGCTGATCCTGTTGTGTGTTCTATACCAATTGTTTGCAATTTTTTGTTGTCTTTCCCATCAAACTTCCTGGTCTACCTCCCTCACGTGAGGTAGAGTTCTTCATTGAATTGTTGCCTAGAACCCAACCGATCTCAAAGCCTGCTTATCGGATGAATCGCGCTGAGCTAACAAAGCTGGAACATTAGCTTTTTGACCTTATTACCTAGAAATTTATTTGCCTTATTCATTCTCTTTGGGGTGCTCTGGTGTTGTTCATGAAGAAAAAGGATTGTTCCCTCTGACTCTGTGTGGACTACAGGGAACTAAATTGAGTGATCGTTAAAAGGAAGTACCCCTTACCTAAAATTAATGATCTTTTTGACCAACTGCAACGAGCTAGTCTTCTCTAAACTTGATCTCAGGATCGAATATCACCTGTTGAGAGTTAAAGAAGAAGATATTCAAAAAACTACCTTCCAGTACAGGTACAGTTTGTATGAGTTCAGGGTGATGTCGTTCGGATTGACCAATGCCTCAGCAAACTTCATGGATATAATGAACCAAGTTTTCTAACACGCGCTAGATTAGTACGTCATCATTTTTATTGATTACAAGTGTATTCCAAAAGGCTTGAGGAACACACTGTGCATTTGACTAAAGTGTTGGAGACTCTCGGCCAAAACCAACTGTATACAAAACTAAGCAAGTACTCCTTTTGGTTCGATCGAGTTTCTTTTCTTGGCCATGTAATCTAAAGTGAGGAGTGTCTATAGACTCGTCTAAGGTGGAGTCGGTGGTCAGCTGGAATCCACCCACCAACGTGGCTGAGGTACGTAGTTTCCTTAGCTTAGCAGGCTACTACCAACGGTTCATTGACTGATTTGCCAAGATTGTTGACCCTATGACTCGACTCACCTGAAAAGGCATACCCTTCATTTGGAATTATGAGTGTAGTGAAAGCTTCATGCAACTTAAGCATCATCTCATCTCTGCCCCTGTGTTAATTCTCCCTAATAATGTTGGGAGATTCCAAGTTTATTGCGACGCATCTCATATTAGTTTAGGGTGTGTCCTGATGCGACATGATAGAGTAGTCGCCTTTGGGTTCCAACAGCTCAAACTCATGAGCAGAACTACCATACCCAGGACCTGGAGTTGGCAGCCATTATCTTTGCCCTAAAGATATGGCGGCATTATCTATATGGTCAGACTTTTGAAATCTAAACTGACCATAAGAGTCTCAAATATATCTTCTCTCAGAGGGAGTAAAACATGAGACAGAGGTGATGGATGGATCTTCTGAAGGATTATGATTGTCATATCATTTATCACCCCGGGAGAGGGAATGTAGTCGTCGATGCACTAAGCTTAAAGGAGTCAACTGTTTTGGCTCAAACCATGGCCTCTAGTTAGAATATGATGGACACTATACAATCACTCTACCTTAGCTACTAAAGCAAAGGCACTTATCTTTCCCAGATCCGAGCCATACTGGATCTCTTTATAGAGATCTAGGAAGCCTAGGCCATAGACCCAAAACTCACCAAGAATCTAGGTAAGTTCACTTCTGAAGAATCTCTTGATTTCAAGATCTTTGATGATGGACTATTCAGATTTCAAAACAAAATTTGGGTCCCCATTGTTATACATATGAATGTACTCAGGACCGTACAAATATACCAGGACTTGAAGTGACAATATTAGTAGCCAAGAATGAAGAAGAATATAGTTGACTACATCTCCTGATGCCTCACTTGTAAACGAATAAAGGCAGAACATCAGAAACGTGGTGGCTTTTGATCCCCGAATAGAAATGGGAGCATGTAACTATGGACTTTGTCACCGGATTTTTCAGGACCTGTTCTGGTCGAAATGCAATCTGGATCATCATGGATAGGTTGACCAATATTGTCAATTTCCTGCCTATTCGAACCACGAACTCCACCAATAAGTTAGCCTGGCTATATGTTGAAGAGATTGCTCAACTTCATGGAGTTCCCTCATCCATTGTGTTCAACCGCGATCCACGATTCACTTCTCATTTTTGGGATAGCTTCTAAGAAGCTTTGGGGTCTGGGTTGTTCTTGAGCACTACTTACCATCCCTAAACAGATGGCCAGTCAGAACGTACGATCCAAATATTAGAAGACATGTTACGTGCTTACATTTTTTACTCTAGTAATAAGTAGTATGAGTATCTTCCTCTTTGTGAATTTGCTTATAATATTAGTTATCATTCTAAGATTGGTATGGCCCTGTATGAAGCATTATACGGAAGGCCATGTTTTTCCCCTACTTGCTGGAGTGAAGTCGGGAACCAGCACCACTTAGGACAAGATTTCATTCAAGAGACCATTGAGAAGGTTGCAATCATCCGCAAGAACTTGGCAACTGCCCAAAGTTGCCAAAAGAGTTACGTCGACAATCGTAGGTGACCCTTGGAGTTTGCCGTGGGAGATCAAGTTTTCCTAAAAGTTTACCCCTACAAAGGCAAGATGCAGTTTGGGAAAAGAGGGAAAAATGTGGGACATTTTTCGATCATCGAGCGCATTGGACCCATGACATACCGCCTCGCTCTATCTCGAGAGTTCACGGGTAACAAAGATGTCTTTTATGTCTTGATGCTCAAGAGGTACCATCCTGATCCTTCTCATATTATTCCTCGCTATGAGGTGTAGGTACAGGCTAACATGACTTATGAGGAGATTCCTGTAGAGATTCTTGGGTGGATTGATAAGGTCTTGCGTAACAAGACAATTCCCATGGTGAGGGTACGATGGCAGCATCATAACCTAGAAGAAGCGACATGGGACTTGGAGGGCGAAATGAGGAAAAAGTATCAAAACTTATTTGAGACAAATTTGGGACAAACTTTTTTTAAGATGAGGGGATGTAACACCCCATCCATCATTGTGCTTAAATTTTTTGGAAACCCTATTTATTCGAGCCTTTAGCCACGTTAAACTTAATTAATTTATGCTGCTTAATATTTATCATGATTCATAAATCTGGTTAATTTTTATTTAATTATATTTTATTTAATTTAGTTTTCAATTTTATTGTTTAATTTTGCATTTAACTTATTTAAATCAATTATAAACATTTGAGAGAAATTGGAAGACGACAAAATGGAAAAAAAATCCCGTGAGGAGACAAGTTGCCCGCACGGGTCTTGGGCATTGTGCGCGTGAGCTTGCGCGCTCAGTAGCCGTGGGACATGTGCACGACACTCACGTCCCATCCACACACACGCTCGCCTAGGACGTGGGCACCGCATAGGGTTAGAACCTGCGTGTGTCCTGTCGTGCGCAGTTGGGCTGTCTGCGCATTACCTTGCGTGCGGATAGGCATCGCGCACTGTGGCCCACATCTGCGTAGCACACTTACACGGATAGGTGCTGTACACTTGGGCCTACATGCAGTAGGCTTGCACGTGACGCCTAGTGCGCCTAGGCCCTGCGCAAGCGGCAGGAGGCTTGTGTGCCTGTAGGCTAGTCTGTAGAGCGCCGGCTGGGGCACTGCCACCTGAACAGTGCGTCACTGCTATCTCGGGCGACGAGCCACCAGTGGAGAAGGCCCTCCTCCCTCTTTTTTTATGTCGGGCATCTTTTTCTCCTCTCTCTACACCGAATTTTGCCACTTGGCACGAATCCGACGGTTCTTGTGACATAAGTGCTAATTAAGGCAAATGGGTGTCAGATATAGATTTAGAATAACGAGTACATGATAAAATTTAAGTAGCAGAATAAAATCATTACAAATCTCTTATAAATATATATAAAATCCAAAACATAAATATACTGAGGCTAGAAATAGCTACAAAATACAAATCAAAACATAAAGGTCACTTCTTTCACTATTCTACTAGACTCATCAGAGTACGGGAACAGTCATACACTCAAACTTGTGGATCCTCGAGATCCTCATAGACTTCCAATGGTAGGTTAGCGTGCGGTTCCTCACTTTCTTCCTCATTTAGAGGAGGTATAGAAAGAGTGAGTTTCATATGCTCAGTGAGAAAAACAGTATTAAATTAACATCGTAAGATTTTAAAAGTTAATTATTTTGTCTTACCATTTAACTTCCTCGTTTACCTATCTCACATTATGAAAAACTATTATTTTTTAAGAAAATAATACGTTAACACAGAAAATCAAACATGCATCGTGTCAGATAATAAAAAAAATGAAATAAATCATGAAATACTCAGATTTTCATGTCACGCTTTGCGAAGTCGTTACAACTTCCATCTTTGAGGGTAGATACATATTTTCAACTTCCCAAGTGAAATGACAAGGTCAGATATAGATACGAAATTTGTTTAGGCCCATTTTCGGTTGGCCAAACCATGGTACGATCTATGACCACGGTCGTACCAGCCATAGTGGCCCTAACAGATAACGACAGTCATGACATTACTTAACTATGGGTGACCCCTACAGATAGTACGACACCACATCATTAGAGGGTACACTTTCATCTACTGGGAGCGGTCCTCTTATATCTTTCCAGACAAGAGAGGGGAAGGAGAAACAGATACCTCAAAGGGCAAGGGGAATAAATACCCCTCAGAGATAAAAAGCCTAACGAGATACTTGATGCAACATGCATGTCAATACAGATACATTTCAGACCATACAAGCTTCATTCTACTTTTCTCTTTTTTTTTATTCTTTTTACTATTACCGATTACATATTATATTTATTACATGCCAATTTATAAAGTGTCTACAATTCATATAAATTTTTTTGAAAACAAGAACAATTTGACTCATCTTAATACAGAAGCATACATAGCAGGAAAAATAACAATCATATTAAATTTTTTTATCTAAAAATACTCTTAAGATGTCGAAAGAAATACTAGATTCCTCACTGAAATCTTAATATTTTCTCCTTCACCGTTCTCCTTTCTTTCTCTTCTTCTTTCACTAGACTACTATCTATCTCTCTCTCTCTATCTAAACCTTTAAAAAAAGGATGAGGAGAGGAAGGGGAGGGAAATTTATAGAGTTTTAGAACCAACGGATTCATGCCAAGTGGCAAACTCTAGTGAAGAGAAAGGAGAAAAAGATGATCGGCACGAAAAATGAGAAAAGAGGGCCTCCTCCACTGGTAGTGGTAGTGCTCCAGTCGGCAGGCTGCAGGCTAGCTAGCAGGTGCATAGGCCTCCTACCGCGCGCACGAGCCTACTGCGGGTAAGCCTTAGGCATATAGGGGATGTGCCCACTATGTGTGCGTCCCATGCGTGCGTGCATGCGGAGGGGACGCGCGCTGTGCGCTCGTCCTGTACGTGTGTGCTTGCAGATGGGATGTTCGCGTTGTGCGCACATCTCACGACT
The DNA here is from genome assembly GCF_000150535.2 of Carica papaya. The sequence continues at coordinate 1,240,707 of NW_019014668.1, forward strand.
ATTGTCTATGCATGCGTGCGCACAGTGCCCACCACCCACATGGGCAACCAGACACCTCACATGATTTTCTCCGCGGGATTTTCTTCTCGATTCGTATTTTTTTAATTTTTTTTCTCAATTTTCATATTTAATTTATATGAGTTAGAATAAAATTATTTAAATAACATAAAATAAAATTAATTAAAATAAAATTAAATAAAAATAAACTAAAATTACGAATTATGATAAATATTAAGCGATGTAAATTAATTAAGTTTAACGTGGCCAAAGACCTGAATAAATAGATTTTTCAAATTATTTTAGCATAGTGATGAGTGGGGTGTTATAGTTTCAAAACTCTATAAATTGCCCTTCCCCTTCCTTTCCTCTCAAGACTTCCATTCTTCAAGATTTAAAGAGAGAGAGAAAGAGAGATAAAAAGTCTAGTGAGAGAAGAAGAGAAAGAAATGAGAACGGTAAAGGAGAAAACATCGAGGTTTTGGTAAGAAATCTAGTATTTCTTTCAATGTCTAAACGATTATTTTTAGATAAACTAATTTAATATGATTGTGATTTTGCCTGTTTTGTATGCCTTTGTGTTCAGATGAGTCGAACTATTCTTATTTTCAAGCATGTTATGTGAATTGCATACATTTGATGAATTGCATGTAATAAATATAATATGTAAATGGTAAAAATAAAAAGTGTACCAGAAAAAAAAGAGAAAAATGGAATGAAGTCTGTTTGGTCCGAAGTGTATCTGTATTGACATGCATATTGCATCAAGTGTCTCGTTAGGCTTTTTATCTCTGAGGGGTATCTGTTCCCCTTACCATTCGGGGTATCTATTTCTCCCTCTCCTATCTAGTCTGGAAAGATGTAAGAGAACCGCTCCCATTGGATGACGGCATACCCTCTAATGAGAGTAGTATCGCACTATCTGTAGGGGTCACCCGTGGCTAAGTAATGTCCTGACTGTAGTTATCTGTTAGGGCTACTATGGCTAGGAGGACCATGGTCATAAATTGTACCATGGTTTGACCAGCCAGAAATGGACCTGAGCAAATTGTCGTATCTGCATCTAATCTTGTCATTCCACTTGGGTAGTTGAAAATCTGTATCTGCCCTCAAAGATGGAAGTTTGAACGACTTCACGAAGCATGACACAAAAATCTGAGCATTTCATGATTTATTTAATTTTCTCTACTATCTGACATGATGTATGTATGGTTGTCTGTATTAATATACTGTTTTTTTTTACAAATAAATGATTTTTCATAATGTGAGATAAGTAAACGAGGAAGTCAAATAGTAAGCTCTTAAGTCAAAATAATTAACTTTTGAAATCCTACGATGTTAATTTAATATTATTTTTCTTGCTGAGCATATGGAACTCACTTTTTCTATTCTCCCCTAGATGAGGAAGAAAGTGAGGAACCACAGGCTGACCTATCGTTAGAAGTCTATGAGGATTCCGTGGGTCAACAGGTCTGAGTGTATGACTTTTTTCGCACTCTGATGAGTCCAATAGCATAGTGAAAGAAGTGCTCTTTGTGTTTTGTTTTATATTTTATAGCCACTTTTAGCCTCAGTATATATATGTATTGGAACCCATATGCATTTGTAAGGGATATGTAATAATTTTGTTCCGCTGCACAAATTTGGTCATTCACTCGTTATTCTATATCTGTATCTGACACCCATTTGCCTTAATTAGCACTTGGGATGTCACATAACGCCAATGGTTGACAACTAAAATATGAATATACAAATAAGAGTCAATTAAATGTTTATAAAAGAGTCATCAAAGTACAGGCAATATAAAGAATTTGTAACCATCCTAAGGATCCAAGAAGGGATCCAGACAAGCTTCAAGGGGTAATACACCGAGCCGTCATCACTTTCATCATCTAGGGGGCACGGATTAGGGATGAGTTCTATGTAAATTAAGTAAGGGAAACAATATTTAAATTACACTATTAAGTCTTAAAAAGTGACTAACTTTGAAGAAGAAATGTTAAAAATTCACAAATGAATGACTTACCTCATAAGCTTCAACGAATGAGCACATTTTAAAAATACTTAGAAAGGATCATTATTTGACTTATGAACTAGGTGATTATAGCAATACAATAAAGACAAAGATAACATAGAATAAATCATGAATAGGAAATCCAAAAAAAGATATTCAAACTAGGATTTACGTTGAAGCACCATCATACAATTAACCTCAACTACATTTGTATTTTATTAAGTCTTTTATCAACCTTCACGTGAAATCGTTCCAATGTATATCCACTTAAAGCAGAAGGGATTCTATACTACCACTATGAATGACTAAATCATTTCAATTACCCCATTAGGGCCAGTTTATTTCCCATTTTGGGATAGTTTCATAACGATATTAGGTCAGTTTTATAACCATATTAGGAAAGTTCCAAGACGATATTAGGTCAGTTCTATAACAATATTGGATATAACCTATGACCATGGTTGTACTTCGCCATAGTGGCCCTATATATCATTTCGCAAATCCACTCTCGTCAGAGAAAAAATGTTGATCATTCACAGAGAGTGGTTCACCAACATTTATTTAGAGGAGAGAGAAATAGAAACCTCTAAGAAATAATAGTTAAATTGATTTTATTTTCACTTTTATATTCAATATCCATGTATGACCATTAGATCAATCACATATCGACAACTATTTCACATCTAGAACTTGATGGTGGTTCAATAGACATTTCGGCAAAAGGTCGATTGTACTCGAATTTGACCATCGGGATACTTTTTAAAACCAGAGCTCCTTAGAACAACCATCTTTGCTATTACCAAAGGTAAGACAAAGGGTTAACCCCATATGTATCCCAAATTGTCATTATAACACATTCATAATGGATAAATATAAAAAAAAAATTAATCACTAAAACAAGCATAGACATTCATTTCAACAAATCTCCAATTTCATCAAATTGATTAACTAAAAATAGCACTTAAAAATGTAGTTAAAAATATCAAAGAATCCCTTATAGTAACCATAACGAAACTAGATCCGTCTCTTAGGTAAAGAAGAAAAGGCTCTTGTGAGCTTCCTACTATCTTCCACTTCTTTCTCTCTCTAAAAATCTCTCCTCTTTCTCTCTATTTGCAAAAGTTAAAGAAGAAAATGGTGAGGAAATGAAGAGGGGAGGAGGACTTTATAAAGAGCCAATGAGGGCTAGATTCACACTACTTGGCAAAGCTCAGAGAGGCCAAGTGGAGCAAGGTGGGTAGTCATTGGACCCACATGATAAAGGGGGTCATCCAACATGATACACAGTTATGGCATGGTGGCCTGCAGCTGGCAGCAAGCAATTGCCTTGCTGCCGACCCAGGCGTGCTAAGCAACGCCCTATGCACACAAAGTGTGGCAGGCTGACGCAGGATTTGTGTGCAGGCTACTGACGCGCGGGCCCTCGGATTCTCTAAATTCTTTTTTTTTTCCTTTTTTTGTTTTGTTTTTATCATTTTCCTTCTCCTTTATTTTTCTTATTTTCTTGAAATTAAGCTCAAATAACTTAAATAAATTAAGTGTAAATTCTTGAATATTTAGCAAAATATAAATTAAAGTGAAAATAAAATTGAAAGCAAAATATTGATGAAATTCAAATGGTCATGAGGACCAAAAATAATAGAGTTTGACATCTTGATTTAACACAAAGGTTTGGGGTATTACATTACCCCCACCATATAAAAATTTTGTCTTCTCAATTTGAATAATTTTTAAAATAATTTAGGAAATTGTTTCCGCATTTCTTCTTCTACTTCCCATGTCGCCTCCTTTGGAGTGTGGTGTTGCCATAGCACCTTGACCATGGGAATCCTCTTATTGTGTAGAACCTTCTCTGTTCGATTGATGATTTCCACAAGATACTTCTCCTAAGCCATGTCCGCACGGATAGGACCCATCAGACACGAAATGATGTGAGAAGGGTCATGGTGATATTTTTTAAGCATGGAGACATAGAAAAATCATATAAGCCTACATATTCTTGGGTCAATGCAAGGTGGTACAACATGGGGTCTACATGTCCCATAATCTCAAAAGGTCTAACATAGCGAGGACTCAGTTTTCCTATCTTTTTAAGTCGTATTCTCCCTTTATATGGAAAGACCTTAAGAAAAACATTATCACCAACATCAAACTCCAAAGGCCTTCATATGTTTTATCTTGGACATAATCTGACATAGGGAGACCCCTGTTACTAACTTCATTCTAGCAGGATAGAGATCGGTAAGGCCTACCATATAAATCCTTAAATAATGTCATACCGATGCTGGAGTGGTAGTTATTATTATAAGCAAATTCGCAAAGGGGAATGTAACACCCTAAAAACCTTTATGCTTAATTCTACTGTAAACTCCTAATCACTCGAGCCCTAAGACCATTTGAACTCTTTGAATTTATGCTTTAATTTTTGAATGAAATGGATTGAAATTTATTTACCAACTTTTCATATTTGTTGGTCATTTAATTTAAATAATTGTTTAAAATTATTTTGAATATTGTTAAAAAATTTGTTTGAATTAACTTAAAATGGTTTAAGGAAAAAAAAAGGAGAAAACAACGAAAAAATCCCACATAAAATGCTCGTAGGAAACCTCCCTACCCTCATAGTTACGTGCGTCGCGCATGCGAGCAGCTTGGTAAGTGTGCCTGTGTGCATGTCCCATCTGCGTGGGGTGCGCGACACGTGGTCTATGCCCATCACATTGTGCGTAGATAAACACGTGGCTCTGCGTGCCCTATGCACGAGCCTGCACCCACAGGCCCTCAGCCAGCACGCGCGGAAAGCTAGGGTGGCGTACGCTACTCGGGCTGTCTGTGCCGCCTTTTGGGTGTTGTGCACTGTTGGTTGGGTGGCGTGCCACCACTGGTTGGGCGGTGTGCTATCGTCATTTGGGTGGCATGCCTCTAGTTTTGCATTACCATCACGTCACCACCATCACATCGACCAACCATTAGTTGTGTCCCTCAATCATCGCGTCGCATCAAATCACTTTCTACTTTTCTCTCTCATAAGATTTTGCCACTTGGGCAAATAGGGACCCTCTTCACCATTTCCTCACCACTCCAACTTCATTCTTCTATCCACCATAGAGTTCTAAAGAGAGAGTGAGAGAGAAAGAGTGAGCTAGAGAAAGAAGGGGAATAATTAGAAGAGAGAAAGACGTAAGAAAACATTAAGGTTTCTATAAGGAATTTAGTATTTCTTTTTACATACTAAAGAGTATTTATAGATTAAATTAATGAAATCATAATTAGGTTGTTATATGCTTAATTTTATATTCTTTAATATAATTACTGTGTTAATACATGTTTATATGAACATATTTAAATCGATTATTTGCATGTTTAACTATAATAAATACATGATATATTGTACGATGATGAAGTAACAAAAGCATGATGTTATGTTTGAAACATGATAAATATTTATCGGTATTGACATGCATAGTTCATAAATGATATGCTTTGTTAGACATTTTATCTCTGAAGGGTTTCTGTTTCTTCTCCTATCTAGTCTGAAAGGACATGAGAGGATCGCTCCCTATGGATGACGACGTACTCTATAACGAGAGTGGTGATGCGATATGTTTGTAAGGATCACCTTTGGCGAAGTACAGTTATGGCCATAGATTACATGTAGGACCATTATAGTTGGCACGACCATGGTCATAGATCTTGTCATGGTTTGGCAAGCCATAAATGTGTTGTTTTGGTTTAACAAGCCACAAATTGCTGATATAATATGAAATAAATTGGTCATTCCACATGGCTAGTCAGGAATCCGTATTGCCCTCAGTAGATGGAGGTCAGGGCAACTTTGCGCAAAGAATAAAATAAAATAAAGAGCATGTCATGATTTGTTTGATTTTTTCTAGTTAATTTCAACATGATTTATTTGATTGACATGATTTGATACGATTGAGTTGATGTTTTCTTTAATAAAGTAAATCATTTTCATAATTATTGAAATGGACCCCTAACATGATTCCCAGTGGTAAGTAATTATGGTACCCAATTTAAGTCTAAATTACTTTTGAAATCTTAGAGATGTTATTTAAGTGCTGCTTTTCTTAATGAGTATGTGGAACTTACCATTTTCTATGCCCCCCTCAAACGAGGACAATAGTGAGGAACTGATCATTGATCTACCCCATGAAGCCTTTGAGGGTGCCGTGGATCTGTGAACTGTTATGAGTGCATATTTTGTCCTGCACTCTAAAGAGTCCATCTTTTGTAGAGACTTATAAATAATTTTATTTCCACCTCAATATTATATGATTGGAACTCTATTATTATTTTGTAAGGGATTGTAATTATTTATTCCACTGTGTACATTTATTTTATATGCACTCATATCTATTTATATATATGGCTTCTTTATGCTTTAATTAGTATTCGGGATATCACAGAGAAGATATTGATCCCAACTACCACAAAGTTCAGAACATAGGCACGTAATATGTCCTCTATTGTTTAAATGGTTTGCTCTAACTACCCATCAGTTTGTGGGTGATAAGTAATACTAAAAAACAAGCTAGTATCAAGGGGCTTTTGGAAGCTATTCCAAAAGTGAGAAGTGGAATGAGGGTTTTGGCTTGGTAACATGAAAGCAGTGACACCATGGAATCAGACGATCTCCTCAACATATAGCCAGGCTAATTTCACAATTGTGTTAGTGGTCTTAATAGAAAGAAAATTTGCAGACTTGGTCAATCTATCCATAATGATCCAAATGGCATCTCGGTTCCCACTGGTCCTTGGCAAACCTGTGATAAAGTCTATGATCACATGCTCCCACTTCCAGTCAAGGATGGGGAGACCTTGCAAAAGACCACCAAGTCTTTGATACTCAAACTTGATCCTTTGGCAAGTTAGACACCGAGAGACATAATAAATAATATCCTTTTCATTTCAAGCCACCACTAACAGCGCCTTAGGTCCCGACACATCTTGGTACTACCTAGGTGGATGGATAACTTGGATGGTTATTTTAAAGTTGTGGGCTTCCTCGGGGGTAAAGTTATCAATGTACTTCAAAATCTCGTGATCCATTGCTTGGGCTTCCCGAATTCTCATAGTGTGGGTTGGATATGAATTTGGGCAAAGTATGCACCATCGCTGTAGTAATTTAAACGAAGATCTTGAATCGTCTCAAGCATTCTCTAATTAAAAGCACACAATTAAACCAACATGGTTGATCGTGTAACACCCCAAAGCCTTCGCATTCAATTGTTGTGTAAAACCTCTATTTATTCGGGCTTAAGGCCATTGACTACTTAAATTATATTTTTAATTTCCATATAATTTTGGAATTTTTATTTATTTATTTATTTTATTTAAAATTATTATTTTATTTATTTTATCACGAGGATTTTAATTTTAGGAAAAATAATAGATAATTCTTGCAAAAATTTTCTTGCACTCGTGGCCAACCAGACAAGTGCCTGCAGGCATGTTCCATTTATGCGGGGTTGCATGGTGCGTAGTATGCGCACACACAGACAATGTGCGGCTTCATGAACTTACGGTGGCAGACACTTTGGCTTGCACGGGCTGCGCTTGGGCTCAAGCGCTGCCCCTTGGGGATGTGTGCTGCCGTTCGGCCAGTGTGCTACCGCCATTTGGGAGGCGTGCACCGTCCCTTGGGTGGTATGCCTTCGATCTTCGTGCTCTCATCGGCCACCCATCAGCAACGTCAGTTAGTTGTTGCATTGCACCGGTTTACTTTTCCTCCCTTTCTCCTCATCAAATGGTGCCACTTGGTAAAGATCCAATGATTCCCTTTTTCTATAAATAGGGACCATTCCCACCACTCCTTAATCACTTCATCTTTATTTTCTATTCACTAAAGCAATTTTAGAGAGAGAGAAAAGGAAAAAAAGGAAGAAAAAGGAGCGTAGGAAAGGTTTCAAGCTTTCAATAAGGAAACTTGGTATTTATTCGTACATTCTAAGGAGTATTTTAGAGTAATAAATGAAATATTGCATGAGTATGAAATGGCTTGTTACGTGTTTAATTATTTCTATGGCTTTAATATATTTTCACACATATTCCATGATATTGCATGTTTTGTATATTGGACTAGTGCTTGTAAGTAAATAAGTAAATAAAATGAACATGAATGGTATGATAAGAGATGATGTAAGAAGCATAATATTATTTGATGAACGAGTTGACATTTGCATGCATGGTATTTAAAATTAAATCCATTAGGCTTTATTATCTCTGAGGGATTCTATTTCTCCCCCATCTGGTCTAAAAAGACGTAAGAGGACCACTCCCTGTTGATGACGGCGTACCCTATAACCAGAGCAGTTATGCGATATAATTGTAGGGTTACCTCGGCTATGTACTATCGTGACTATAGTTTATATAACACCCCAAAAAGCTTCGTGCTTAATTTATAATGTGAACCCCTATTTATTCGGTTCCTAAGGCTGTTTAAACTTCTTAATATTTTGTATTTTGAATTTTCAGATGAATTTCGTATTTCATATTTTCATATTTTATTTGGTTAAATAATTATTGAAATTATTTAATTTATTTTTCTCATAAGAAACTTATAATTTTTAAAAATAAATTAAAATATTTTATGGAAAAATGGAGGAAAAATGGTAAAAATCCCACAGGAATGCCCATTGGAAGCATCCCACCGGCGTATGCTTCATGCACTGCGCGCGTGACCAGCACATGACAAGTGCACTGTGTGCACATCCCATCCAGACGAGGTGCAAGGCACAGTCAGTGTTCGTGTCCCATCCGGACGGGGCACGAGGCACGGTCTGTGTGCGCGTCCCATTGCACGTAGATGGGCACACGCCGTTCGCACAGTAGGCATGTTCCCTGTAGGTCTGCATGCGCTGCCTCGGCAGCGAGTGCTGCCCCCTTGGGCATCATGCGCGGTTAGTCAGCGAGCGACCGCTTGCTTAGACGGTGAGCTGCTATCGCTCGGGCATTATGTCACTGTTGTTTGGTTTGCGTGCCTCCAATTTTTGTACCACCGTCACATTGCATCGTCCATCTATCCGTCACACCTTTCGGCTGTCGCATCTCATCTTTTCACATTGACTTTCTCTCTTTCCACCAGATTTTTTCACTTGGCATAAATCTAACGATAACCATTTTTTATAAATAAGAACCCTCACTTCACCATTTTCACATCAGTTGCATTTCATTCTTCCATCGACTAAAGAGTTTTAGAGAGAGAGGGAGTAACATAGAGAGAGAAGGAGAGGAGGAGAAGAAGAAAAAAGTGTACGAAACACAAAGGTTTTAGTAAAGAATTTAGTATTTACTTTTAAACATCATAAGGAGTATATCTAGATTAAATTAACAAAGTTTTAAATGGTTTCACACTTAATCTTATGTGCTTAAATAAAATGATTACATGTTAATGTATGTTATGATGAACATATCTAAATCAATTATTTACATGTTTATTTAAAATGATGAAAGCTTGTGATAAATGTTGATGCATTATACATTGTATTATGGTGAAGTAATAAAGCATGAAGTGATATTTAAGCGTGAGAAGTATGTATTGGTATCAGCATGCATGATTCATAAAATGCTTTGCTAGAATTTTAATCTCTAAGGGGTTTCTATTTCTCCCCCCATCTAGTCTGAAAGGACATGAGAGGACTGCTCTTTGTGGATGACAGTGTACCCTCTTACGAGGGTGGTGACACGATATAACTGTAGGAGTCACCTTTGGTGAAGTACGGCCATGGCCATAGATTACATGTAGGACCACTGTAATTGGCACAACTGTGGTCATAGATCATGTCATGGTTTGGCAAATCGTAAATGTGTTGTTGGTTTGGCAAGTCGTAAATTGCTGATATAAATTAAATGAATTGGTCATTCCACATGGGTAGTCAGAAATCTATATTGCCTTCAGTAGATTGAAGTTGGAATGACTTCGTGCAAAGAATAAAATGAAAAATAGTGCATATCATGATTTGTTTGATTTTCTCTATTTTTAGCCTTATTGATTTGATTGTCATGATATGACTTTAATATGACATTTTCTTCATTAAATTAAATTGATTTCACCATGAATAAAGAACTATGACATGACTCTTGATGGTTAGTAATGATGGTACTTTTAATCACCTTTTAAATCTTATGATGTTATTTAAGTACTATTTTTCTTACTGAGTATGTTGTACCCATACAGGCGAGGCTCTCCTACGGGTGTTTTCTTGTGTGATTTTGCCCCATTTTCCCATTTTTCTCTTAAAAATTATTTCAAATAACAATGCAACAAAAATGAAATGAAATAATAATAAAATAACAAAATCTAAATAAATTAAAATTACGAATTTAAGTTATGAAATACGATATAAATTACGAGATAAATTTGAACAAGTTCAAGTTGCCTTAAGGCCCAAATAAATAAGGGTTTCAAGATATAAATTTAGGGCAGTGGTGAGCAGGGTGTTACATCCCCCCCACCTTAAAAAATTTGGTCTCCCAAATTTTTTTTGACTAGGTCTGGGAACTTCTCTCTCATCTCGCTTTCCAACTCCCACGTTGCCTTTTCGGAGTGTGGTGCTGCCACTGTACCTTCACCATTGGGATCGTTTTGTTGCGTAAAACTTTGTCGGTTCAACCAAAAATATTTATGAGGAGTTCCTCGTAGATCATATAAGCTTGTATTGTGTCTCATTGTGAGGGATGATATGAGAAGGGTTAGGGTGGTACCTTTTGAGCATGGAGATGTGGGAAACATCATATAGACCCACAAACTCTCGAGGAAGAGTAAGACAGTATGCAATAGGTCCAATACACTCCACGATTTGAAAAGGTCCCATATAAACTTTTTTCTTTTTCCGAATAGCATTTTTCCCTTGTAGGAGAAAATCTCAAGGAAGACTTAGTCTCTAACGGTGAATTTTAGAGGTCTTCTACAATTATCAGTGTAACTCTTCTCGTGACAATGGGCGGTAGCCAAGTTCCTATGAATGATCGCAACCTTCTCAATAGTCTCCTAGATGAAGTCTGGTCCTAAATGATGCCAGTTTCCAACTTCTTTCCAGCATATGGGAGAATGACAGGGTGATTAAGTCTTCCATAAGATCTTCCCTTATAAAGGAAAAATTTATTTTGATAAGAAGGGCAAACTAAGTCCCTGTTACGTGGGACCTTTCCACATTGTGAAACGCATTGGACCCATGGTGTATTGCCTTACTCTGCCCCCAGAGTTTGTAGGTTTACATAATGTTTTCCATTTCTCCATGCTCAAAAGGTACCACCTTAATCCTTCTCACATCATTCCTCACCAAGAGATGCAGGTTCAAACTGATATGATGTATTAGGAGCTCCCCACAAAAATCCTTGATTGGATTGATAAAGTTTTGTGCAACAAGAGGATTCCTATGGTGAAGGTGCAGTGGCAACACCACACTCCAAACGAGGCATTGTGGGAGTTGGAGAGTGAAATACGAGAAAAGTTCCCAAACTTATTCATAAAAAATTTTGGGGACAAAATTTTGTAAGGTGGGGGAAATATAACATCCAGAAAATATTCGTGCTTAATTTGTAATGTGAACCCCTATTTATCCGGGCCCTAACACAATTTAAACTCCTTAATAATTCATATTTTGAATTTTTTGATGAATTTTGTATTGTGTTTTCGTATTTTATTTAGTTAAATAATTATTAAAATTATTTAATTTATTTTACTCGTAAGAAATTTATATTTTTAAAATTAAATAAAAATATTTCAGATAAAAATGGAGGAAAAATGGCAAAAATCCTGTAGGAAGGACCACCCCCGCCACCCGCGTGTGCATGCACATGATAAACACAGGATGTGTGCACTGTGCACACATCCCATACGCGTAGGGCATGTGGCGTAGTTTGCATGAGCATCTCATTGCACGCAGAGGGGCGTGCGACTCCGTGAGTAGACTGATGCACGGCTCCGCGTGCCCTATGTGTGTGCCTGCACGCGGTTGGCTAGCGCGCAGGAGACCTGTACGTATAAGCCTGCACGCGGTTGGTCTGAACACAGAAGGCTTGCATGCAATTAGCCTGCGAGAAGTGCCTAGCATGCAGTAGGCCTATGTGTATGGCATGCTAGGCCTGTAGCGCGTAGTAGGTTAGGGTAGCCTGCATTGCCTTGGGCAGGGCACGCGGTCCCTTGGGTGCCATGCACTGTCGTCACTTGGGTGACGTGTTGCCGTCGTTTAGGTGGTATGCCTCCAGTTTTTGTACCACTGCCATATTGCATCGTCCATCTATCGGTCACATTTGTCGGTCATCACATCTCATCTTTTCACATTGAGTTTCTCTCTTTTCACCAGATTTTGCCACTTAGAGCAAATCTAACGATCTCCATTTTTTATAAATAGTACCCTCACTTCACCATTTCCTCATCACTTCCATTTCATTCTTTCATTCACTAAAGAGTTTTAGACAGAGAGGGAGTGATCTAGAGAGAGGAGAGGAGAAGAAGAAGAAAAAAAGTGTAGGAAACATCAAGGTTTTAGTAAGAAATTTAGTATTTACTATTAAACATTCTAAGGAAGATTTCTAGATTAAATTAATGAAGTTTTGAATGGTTGCATGCTTGACCTTATATCCTTAGATAAAATAATTATGTGTTAATGTATGTTATTATAAACATATTTAAATTGATTAGTTGCATGTTTATTTAAAATGATTAAATGTTTGTTATAAATGTCGATGCATGATACGTTGTACGATGGTGAAATAATAAAACATGAAGTGATGTTTAAGCATGAGAAGTATGTATTGATATTAGCATGCATGATTCATAAAATGCTTTGTTAGGCTTTTTATCTTTGTGGAGTTTCTGTTTCTCCCCAATATGATTTAAAAAAATATGAGAGGACCACTCTCTGTGGATGATGGCGTACCCTCTGACGAGAGTGGTGACGCGATATGATTGTAGGGATCACCTTTAATGAAGTATAGCATGGCCATAGATTACATGTAGGACCACATAGTTGGCACAGCTGTGGTCATAGATCATGTCATGGTTTGGCAAGCTATAAATGTGTTGTTGGTTTGGCAAGCCACAAATTACTGATATAAATAAAATGAATTAATCATTCCACATGGGTAGTTTGGAATCTATATTACCCTTAGTAGATGGAAGTCGGAATGACTTTGCACAAAGAATAAAATGAAAAATAATGCATATCATGATTTGTTTAATTTTCATGGTATGACTTTGATTTGATGTTTTCTTCATTAAATTAAATCAATTTCACAATTAATAAAGAACCCTTACATGACTCTTGATGGTACGTAATGATGGTACTTTTAATCACTTTTTAAATCTTATGATGTTATTTAAATATTGTTTTCCTTACTAAGTATATAGAACTGTATTTCCATGTCCCCCTTCAGATGAGGAAGATAGTGAGGAACCGGTCATCGACCTACCACTTGAAGCCTTTGAGGATCATGTGGATCCATGAACTTTTATGAGTGCAAAAATTGTCTCGCACTCTAATGAGTCCATTTTTTGTAGAGGCTTAATTAATTTTATTTTCTGTCTCAGTTTTGTATGGAACTCTATTATTATTTTGTAAGGGATTGTAATTATTTGTTCTGCTGCATGTATTTATCGATTATGCACTCATAATCTATTTCTGTATCTGGCACCTTTATGCCATAATTTACATTTGGGATGTTACAGTTTACACATAGGACCACTATGGTTGGCACGATCGTGGTCATAGGATGTGTCATAGTTTGGTAAGTCATAAATGTGTTGTGGTTTAGCAAACTATAAATAGACTTAAAATGAAATGAACCTCGTCATTCCACAGTGGTAGTTGGGAATCCGTACTACCTTAAGTAGATATCAGTCGGAACGGTTTCACACAAAGAATAAGTAAAAGGTGAAAAAAAAAGTATGATATGATATGATTAATTTAATTTTCTCTATCTTATACAGGACATGATTAGATGTTTCATGGGATTGACTTGATGTTGATGTTTTTTCTAAATAAAATAAAATGTTTTCTTTATTATTAAAATGAAGCCATATGCACAATCTTCGACGATAAGTGAATAAAGTATAATTTAAATACTAATTTTCTTACTAAGTATATAGAACTCACCTCTTTCCATGCCTCCCCCAGATGAGGGTGATAGTGAAGAACCGTTTGTTGACTTACCCATTGAATCCTTTGAAGATCCCATGGATCCATGAACCATTACGAGTGCATATTTTGTTTTGCATTCTGATGAGTCCAATTTTTTGAGAGGCTTATATCTATTTTTATTTCACCTTAGTATTGTAATATTTGGAACTAAATCTTTATTTCGTAAGGGATTGTAATATTTTATTATGCTGCATATATTTATTTTAAATGTATTTGTAATTTTTTTCTATATCTGGCACTCTTATGTTTTAATTATTATTTGGAATGTTACAGATTCCTTCTGGATAAGGGCATCGGTGACTACATTACTCTTACTACGATGGTACAGGATATAGCAGTTGTAGTCCTTCAAAAGATCCATCCAACACCTTTACCCCATGTTCAGTTCCCTTTGAGAAAATAGGTACTTCAGACTTTTATGATCAGTGAATATTTCAAAAGTCTGACCATATAGATAGTGATACCATATCTTTAAAGCAAAGACAATGATGGCAAGCACAAAGTTGTGTGTGAGGTAATTATGTTTTGTGGTGGTTTCAGTTGCCTAGAACCATTAGCCACTACCCGACCATGTTGCATGACCACACATCCTAGACTAACATGAGACACATCGCAGAAAACTTGGACCATCCAGTATTGTTTAGGAGATCACACTAGAGTAGTTGGGTGGAGGTTGATGCTTGAGTTCGACAAAGCTTT
>NW_019014668.1:1260069-1274935 GCF_000150535.2 Carica papaya
AGCCTCAGGGACAAGGCTCGTAAACAAGCCTCCTGAACAAGACTCACATACAAGCCCCATGAGAAAGCCCCTAAGGTAAATCCCACCCCGTGCGATAGGACTTACGCATCTATCTGCTCCTCCGCTAATTGGCTACTATTCAAATAAACCCTCTCCTATCTCCACTACAGCATGCTACCACTTGGCGAGTACCAGCCATGCACAATCAGTCACTTTGTCGATCAATGACTACTCTCTCTTACATGTGATCCAATGGATCACATTGCTCCAAGCATATTTAAACCCTTTTTTCCCTTCATTATTTAAATTTTCTTCTACCATTCGAAGAGAAGAAGAATTTTAGAGAGAAAGTGAGAGTCTAAGAGTGAGAAAAGACAACCTTGAGCTACTGCGGACTCCTCCGCCATAGCAAGCTTGTCACCTAGCTCATCCTTCCTTTCCCAAATGGTAAACCTTGACCTTGCCTTATTACTTTTTTTTTATGACAACGCACCTTATAGGAACAATTTCCTCTTCTTTTTTAGATCAAATGTAGATCAATTATGCATTTTTCGCCTACTACTGTAACATCCTTCTTCTTGAACCCGAGAGCCTTTCTCACCATCACTTTTTGAAGTACAAACAACTGTCAACCTTAAGTAAGGATGGGAGAAGTATTTTTATTATCTTTAATGGGTTTTATTAAAGTGATTTAAAATATTAAGCATATCTGCATGCATGAATAAGTGTGATATACTTGTTTTTTAAGTAGTTTAATCGAATATTTGTTTGATATTTGGCTTTGATTTAGTTTAAAAACGTAAATAGGTCATCTACGTGGTTGGGAAATTAATTTTGAAAAGTTAAAAAGGTGAATTGATGCTCAAAAATAGTTGAGAGAAGCCTCTGCCTCGGCCCGATGCAGCAAAAACACTGATGTGCCGGGATAGATTGCAAGCATAGCCATCGTTGCATGCCAATTACATTAGGGACACTGTCCGTATACGTGCAGGCATTTTATGCTAGTTGTGCGAGTATGCATGCGAGCATTTCGTGCTACGCGAGCGTGTAGGCAAGATGCCTCGTGTGAAATGGTATGCGCACTCACGGATGAGGGTTTGTCCTGACATACCCATGGTGTCTGTACTGCCTACCCTATACTTGCAACAAAAGGAACCTTGTTAACCCTCTACCAGTATTCTACTTCTCCCATGAAGGAACCTTCTGCTCCTTAATAACATCTAGGACAAATAAAAGCTTCTCTATCTGCATAACCCATCTCTCATCGATAATCAAATTAGGATCACCCTTAAACTCATGAGGGGGATGATCATCACTCTACTGAATGTCGATCTATTGACCCACAACATGGTTAATGCCCTGAATAGCCCTAAAAAGTTCTGTAAACTCTATCCGAGTAGGGGCATCATCAGGACACTCAATAGAATTTCTTCCTCGTTACATACTGTACACACAATGAAAAACAAGACTTAGATATGAAGACCTAGGTTTTTGAGATTATTTATGAAAAGATATCCAAAGTTTACCTAACCTCAAACTCTAAGCATCAATGTATGGGATGTGTCCTAGAAATCCTATGCTTTGATACCACCTGTGATGCCCTGATGTCAACTGGAATACCAACATCCAACTAAGCCGCCAAATTAATAAATTTATCATAATTAAGTGCAAAATTTTCAAATCCCCATACATAAATACAAAGTAGTATTCAGAGGCACTGTGATACCCCTGAACCTTTTAAATATTAAAGTTGAAGTTTGCACTATTTTTATTTTAAGTTAATTTTAAATTTAGTGTTGAAATTATAGACATGTATCTTAATGGTAAATTTTTCCTAAAAATGTGTTTAGATTTTTTAAATCACAAACAAAAAAAGAGAAATTTTGAACCCACGAGCTTGGGGGGAACTCCTACATGCTTGAGTGCCTGCATGACTGCAAGTTTGTGCACCTGTATGCAAGTCACATCGTGCACGCCTGTACACACGTCATCTCATGCATGCCTTTGCACCGCATGAGGATATCGCATCAACATGCCAACGTGTCACATGTGCACGCCTGTGCATTTCTCGTGCATGCCTGTGCATCGCTCGCGCATTCTTGCGAGTCGCACGTCATGTTTCCCGCACACTAGTCATGTCGCACGTCCACGCCAACGTGCTTCCAATCTCGACCGCCTACTGTGCACCTACCACGGTCACGTTGCCGCATACACTCATGTCATGTCACTGTGTTGCCCACTGTCAGCTGTCACGTGGCATGCATGTTGGCTGCCATGCGGTACACATGCATGCCTTCCCTTTTAGCTATTTAAAGCCCTCCTTTTTCTCGCATTTCTCCTATTTTCTCATTTTTGTTCTTCTTCTTATTCTTCATTTGGCCAATAGTGAGAGAGATTCTAGAGAGAGAAGCTAAAGAGAGAAGCTAGAGAGAAAAAGCTAAAGAGAGAAAGATAGAGAGAAAGAAGCTTAAGAGAGATGTGGGACCAAAGAGACTGAGAAGCTTTCCTTCTTCACAAGAAAAGCCTTCTTCTTCTTTTCTCAATTTTCTTTCTTCACTCAGATTTCCATGAGCCCTTTCCTAGGCTTTTCCTTTCCTTAAAATTCCAAAAATTCCTTCTAAAATCTATGGCTTAACGAACAACCTTCCTTCTTCCCCAAATCTATAAGTAGCCTAATTTTAGAAACCAAAAGCTTGGAAGTTTAGGTAAAGTCTTGGTATTTTCGCATACTCTCCTATTGTGTTTTTTAGACTTTAAAAATGTTAAAGATGATAAAATCCATGATTGTTTGGTTTGGCTTCATACATGAAATAAGAATTATTTTAAAGATCATATTCCACATGATTTTTGATGGATTTTGAGTGTTTTATCTCCAAACTATGTATGGATATGATTTTGCATGTTTAAATTAAGTCATGAAAATGGAAAAAATTGTTTTGAATGGTATACCGTGTGTGGGACTGGGCCCTCATCCTCCCCTTTGGGCGATGGCTGAGAGGGTTACCCAATTGGGCCTTGGCCCGAAAAAGTAACCCGATGGTCCAATTTGGGTATGTGGGCCCTTGCCAGGCCGAGTTTACTTAATGGACCCCCAAGGGTTTGGACTGTAAATTTGACTATAATTTTGAACTCATAAGAAAAATGGAAAGATTCAAATTTTTTTAACCATTATCACTCAGTGGTTACCAATTATGACTGCTGTTAACTATTGGTGAACCACTCCCTGTGAATAGTACTGGTGTTCCCTTTGAGAAGAGTGATTGCGACTAATTGTAGGGGCTACAGTGGTAAAGTACAATCTTGGTCATTAGATTTCAACATTTTACTATATATCTAACTAAATTGTTTCCCATTCACATTGGTAGTCGGGGACTCCTTCTGCCCTCTATTGATATAAATTAAAATAGCTTCACACGAAGATTTATAAAATCCATAAATTAAATCAAATTGTTTGACTGTATAATTCAGATTGTTGATTGATTTCCATGCTTAGAATACTTCCTATATTTGATATGTTTCTCACTATTCTGTTATGTCATGCCATATTATTGTCAGTTTCACTAGTTTCTGTTATATTTCTCACTATTTTGTTATGTTATGTCATGCTATTATTGGTTAAATTATGTATCACCAGCTCATTACTGTGCTAAAATAATTTGGAAACTTTTTTTATTTGGGCCTTTGGCCGCCTTAAACGTAATTAATTTATGTTGTTTAATATTTCTCATGATTCATGACTTGGATTTATTTTTATTTTTATTAATTTTTATTTTATTTTCTTTTTAAATTAAAAGGAAAATTTAAACAGTGAAACGGGAAAAAAATTGCTTGTAGGAAAAATACCACGAGAGGGAAATTTACTTGCGTGGGTGCTGGAAACTGTGTGCACGTGCATGCGTGCATAATGGCCGTGGGGCGTGTGCACAATACCCATGTCCCATTCATGTGTCAGTGTGAACGAGATGTGCGCCCAGCGCGCAAGTCCCCTTCGCATGCACGGGACATGCAGATAGCGCGCAGATCCCATCCGCGTGCATGACATGGGGTCAGGACCTGTGTGCGTGTCCTGTCTCGTGCAGATGGGCTGTTTGCGTGTCACCTTGCGCTCGGACTTGCACCGCACACTATGCGCACACTGTCCGTGCAACAGGCCTGCATGGACAGACTTTGGCACTTAGGGCTTGAACATAGTAGGCCTGCGCGTGTAGTGCCGAGTCCACCTTTGCCCTATGCCCGCGACAGTAAGCCTGTGCGCCTGCAGTGCATCGACTGGAGCACTGCCACCTCAGATAGTGCACCACTGCTACTTTGGGTGGCATGCTACTGTTGCCTTAGTCGGCACGCCACTGCTACTGGTGGAGGAAGCCCTCCTCCCTTGTTTTTCATGCAAAGAATCTTTTTCTCCTCTCTTTTCACCAAATTTTGCCACTTGGCACGAGTCAAACAGTTTTGAAATTCTATAAATTGCCCTTCCCCTTCATTTCCTCTCCACACTTCCATTTCTTCTATTTTTCAAAGATTTAGAGAGAGATAGTAAATTAGTGAGAGAAGAAGAGAAAGAAAGGAAAATGGTGAAGAAAAAAACATCAAAGTTTCGGTAAGGAATATAGTATTACTTTTGACGTCTTAAGGAGTATTTTTAGATAAGCAAATTTAATATTATTGTTATTTTACTTGTTTTGTATGACTCTGTGTTCAAATGAGTCAAATTGTTCTTGTTTTCAAGCATGTTATGTGAATTACAGACACTTGATGAATTTACGTATAATAAATGTAATATGTAATCCATAATAGTGAAAGTAAAAAGAAAAGAAAAAGAGAAAAATGGAATGAAGCCTATATAGTCCGAAGTGTATTTATATTGACATGCATATTGCATCAAGTGACTCGTTAGACTTTTTATCTTTGAGAGGTATCTGCTCCCCTTGCCTTTCGAGCTATCTATTTCTTCCTCACCTATTTAGAATAGAAAGATGTAAGAGAACGCTCCAAGTGGATGATGACATGTCCTCTGACGAGAATGGTATTGCACTATCTGTAGGGGTCACCCATGGCTAAGTAATGTCATGACTACAGATATCTATTATGGCCATTATTGTTAGTACGGCCGTGGTCATAGATCGTACCATGATTTTGCCAGCCGAAAGTGGGTTTGAGCCAATTGCCATATCTGTATCTGATCTGGTCATTCTACTTGGATAGTTGGAAATTTGTATATGCCCTTAGAGATAAAGTTTGTCACAACTTCACGAAGCATGAGACGAAAAATCTGTACATTTCATGATTTATTTGATTTTCTCTATTATCTGGCATGATGTACATTTGATCTTCTATGCTAACGTACCATTTTCGTTTTTAAACAAATGATTTTCATAATAGTGAGGTAGGTAAACGAGGAAGCTAAACGATAAGATAAAATAATAAACTTTTGAAATCTTACGATGTTAATTTAATATTATTTTTCATACTGAGCATATAGAACTCACTCTTTCTATGCTCCCCATATGAGGAAGAAAATGAGGAACCACAGACAAACCTACCTTTGGAAGTTTATGAGGATCCCGTGGATCCACAAGTCTAAGTGCATGACTGTTCCCACACTCTAATGAATCTAGTAGCATAGTGAAAGAAGTGTCCCTTATGTTTTGTATTTTGTAGCCACTTCTGGCCTCAATTTATGTATGTATTTTGAACATTATATATATTTGTAAAGGATTTGTTATGGTTTGATTTTGCTGCATAAATTTTATCATGCACTCATTATTCTGAATTTGTATCTGACACCCATTTGTCTTGTTTAGCACTTGGAATGTCACAAATTATGTTTCTCATTGTTCTGTTTTACTACTTATATATGAAACTAGTATTTAAAAATGTTCCTTTATTAATTAAAGATAAACATTTTTGTGGTTTTTTAAATGAACATATTCTATGAGGATCCTTATGGTATGTCACGTATTATGAAAATAAGGACATGTTTTGAAAACAAATAACTTTGAAACTATAGTAGCATAGTTTAAATATTATTTTTCTTACTGAGTTTTATGGAACTAACCCCAATCCATTTCCCTCCAAACGATGTGGATTGTAAGGGCTCACTCCCCAAGCTACCCCTTAAAGCTTGCTCTAGATTAGTATCTCATCGTATTTATTGATGAAATCTTAGTGTACTCCAAAAGCCAGGGGGAACATGCAGTGCACTTGACTGAAATGTTTTAGACCCTTCGTTGGGACCAATTGTATACTAAACTTAGTAAATGCTCCTTTCGATTGGATCAAGTTTCCTTTATCGGTCATGCAATTTCGAGTGAAGGAGTTTTTGTGGATCCGTCCAAGGTTGAAATAATAGTCAACTGGAATTTGTCCACTAATGTGGCCAAGGTATATAGTTTCCTTGGCTTGGCAGGATACTACCGATGATTCATCGATGGATTTATGAAAATTGCTACTCCATTGACCTGACTCACCTGGAAGGACATACCATTTGTCTAGAACTATGAATATAGTGAGAGCTTTATAGAATTGAAGCATCGTCTTACCTCTACTCCTTTGTTGATCCTCCTTAACATTACATGAAGGTTTTAGGTCTACTGCGATGCATCTCATATTGACTTGGGGTGTGTCTTGATATAGGATGGTAGAGTAGTTGCTTATGGGTCCTAACAACTGAAGCCTCATGAGTGGAACTATCCTACCGACGACTTGGAGTTGGCAGCCATTATCTTTACTCTGAAAATATGGCGTTACTACCTGTTTGGGTAGACTTTTGAGATTTATACTAATCATAAGAGTTTAAAGTATATCTTCTCACAGAGGGAGCTAAATATGAGACAAAGATGCTGGATGGATCTCCTGAAAGACTATGACTGCAAGATCATCTATCACCCCAATAGAGAAAATGTAGTCATTGATGCACTAAGCCAAAAAGAGTCTACAATGTTGGCTCAAACCATGGCCTCCAGTTGGAAATTGATGGATGCTATACAATCTCTTTGCCTTAGCTACTACAACAAAGGTACTTATTTTGCTCAGATCCGAGCCCTGTCAGATCTCTTCATAAAAATATGAGAAGCTCAGTCCATGGACCCGAAACTCACCAAGAATTTAGGTAAGTTCATTTCTGATGAATCTCCTGATTTTAAGATTTCAAATGATGGACTGTTCAGATTTTGAAACTTAATTTGCATATCCATCATTGTTAGGGCAGATGTTCTTAAGACCACCCATACTCCCAAGCTATCCATCCAACCACGGAGTACCAAGATGTATCGGGACTTGAAGTGTCAGTACTGGTGCCAGGAATGAAGAAAGATATAGTCGATTGCGTCTCCCGATGCCTTACTTGTTAGAGGGTTAAGGCAGAACATTAGAGACCCAGTGGTTTGTTACAAGATCTTCTGATTCCTAAATGGAAATGGGAGCATGTAACTATGGATTCTTTCACAAGATTGCCCAGCACCTGTTTCGGTCGAAATGCTATCTGGGTCATCTTGACAGACTGACCAAGATCTCCCACTTTTTACCTATCAGAACCACTAACTCCACCAGCAAATTAGTCTGCCTATATGTTGATGAGATTGTTCGACTTTGATCCTCGATTCACCTCCCACTTCTGAGACAACATTCTGGAAGCTCTAAGGTCTAAATTGTATTTCAGTTTTATTTATCATCCCCAAATAGATGGCCAGTTAAAATGGACGATATAGACATTGGAAGACATGTTGTATGCTTACGTTTTTACTTTAGCAATAACTGGTATGAGTACCTTCCCCTATGGGAATTTGTTTACAATAACAGTTATCATTCAAGCATCGGTATGGCTCTGTATGAAGCACTGTATGGCAGGTCTTGCCGTTCTACCACTTATTGGAGTGAAGTCGGGAACCAGCACTATTTGAGACCAGACTTTATTCATGAAACCATTGAGAAGGTCATAACCATCCGCAAAAACTTGGCCACTGCCCAAAGTCATAAAAAGAGTTACGTTGATAATCGTAGGCGACCTTTGGAATTTGCTATGGGAGACAAGGTTTTCCTCAAGGTTTTCCCCTATCAGGGAAAGATTTGGTTTGGGAAAAGAGGGAAGTTAAGCCCTCGATACATGGGACCTTTTTGGATCATCTAGCGCATTAGACCCGTGGCATACTGCCTCGCACTATCTTGAGAGTTTACAGGTCTACATAACATCTTTCACATCTCTATGCTAAAGAGGTACCACCCTGACCCTTCTCATATTATTCCTCGCGATAAGGTCTTGTGCAACAAGACGATTCCCATGGTGAAGGTGAGATGGAAGCATCACACCTCAGAAGAAGCAACATGGGAGTTGGAAAGCGAGATGAAGGAGAAATATCGGAACCAGTTCGAGATAAGTTTGGAGACTAAAGTTTTCTAAAGTGGGGAAAATGTAACACAGCTTAATTAATTTGGAAAATCCTATTTATTTGGGCCTTTAGGCTGCATTGAACTCATTTAATTTACTCCACATGTTATTTATCGTGAAATTTGTCGATTTTTAATTATTTTAATTTTATTTAATTTTATTTATTTTTTAGTTATTTTTATTTATTTCAAATTTAATTTCATTTATATTATTTATTTATTAAAAAAAATTAGAAATTTAGAAAAATAGCAAAACAGGAAAAATCCCATGGGGAAGGATAGCAGCCCGTGTGGGATGTCTGTGCATTGCGCACGTGCGCACGCACACTAGATATGGGAAGTGCACACAACGTGCAAGTCCCATCCGTGCTCGTAGCGGGCCTGTGCGGATAGGTGTTTTTCTGCTTGGGGCCTGCATGCCTGACAGGTCGCCTGTGCACCTGCAGGCTAGCCTGCAGTGTGTCGAGTTGGCCACTACAATCTCGGGTAGTGCCCCGCCACCGCCTTGGGTGGCGCACCAGCGGCGGCGACGAGGGAGGTCGTCCTCCCAGATTTTTTGTGCCAAGAATCTTTTTCCTCTCTCTCTTTATCGAATTTTGCCGCTTAGCGCGAATCCAACTGTTCTAAATTTCTATAAATAGGTATTCCCTTTTCACTCTTCCTACACTTCTATTCTTTCATTTTTAAATACTTAGAGAGAGTGATTTAAAGAGAGAAGGAGAGAAAGAAAAAAAGAACGGTGGAGGAGGAAATACCAAGGTTTTGGTAAGGAATTTAGTATTTTTTTCGACGTCTTAAAGAGTATTTGCAGAAAAATTATTAAATTATGATAATTATGATTTTTCCCATTTTACATGCTTGTGTGTTTTTAGGTCTTATAAGTTGAACTGTTATTGTTTTCAAGCATGCTATATGATTTATAGACACTTGATGTTTTGTATGTAATAAAAATTAATATGAACTCGGTATTGTTATCTGGAAAGATACAAGAAACAAAAAAAAAGAGAATAAGTGGAATGAACATTGAACGGTCCGAAGTATGCATCTATATTAACATGCATAATATATCAAGTGTCTCATTAGGCTTTCTATCTCTGAGGGGTATCTATTTCTCTAGCTCCATCCAGGGTATCTGTGTCCCCCTTCCCCATCTAGTCTAGAAAGACATAAGAGGATCGTTCCTTGTGGATGAAAACATACCCTTTGATGAGAGTGGTGATGCGAATATCTATTGAGGGTTACCTTTGGCAATGTACTGTCGTGACTATAGATATCTGATAAGACCACCATGGTTAGTACGGCCGTGGTTGTAGATCGTACCATGGTTTGGCTAGCTGAAATTGTGCCTGAGTAAATTGTCGTTATCTCTCATCACAACCCAGTCGTAGATATTGACATGAAGGCCCTTCAGAAACTTCCTAACCTTATGACTTTTGGGGGTGATCATTAGAGGGGTAAACCTAGATAGTTGGACAAATTGGGCTGCATATTGGGCAACTGTCAAATTTTCCTGTGGAGGTCCTCAAATTTCTCCTCCTTCTTCTCTCAGACACAGGCTGGGAAGAAGTTATCAAAGAACACATCCATGAAAACTTCCCAAGTGGTAGGGGTAGGTAGGACTTCCTTCTTGAGTCGCTACCAGCGTTCCACTTCACTAGTTAGCATAAACGCTACTAAGGAGACTTTCTATTCCTCGGTTAGGTCTAAGACAAAGAAACATTTCTCTATCTACAGGATCCAGGCTTCAGCTACTAAGGGGTCAGGCCCACCTTCGAAGTGAGGTGGGTTAAGCTTCCTAAACTCTATTATGTTGTGAGAGATAGACTTTTTGGCTAGTCAATATTCTAAGGCAGGGTGTTGACAAGGGTTGTCTTGGTTTTGTCCTACAGCTATGGTTAGTCCCTGGATAGCTCAAAAGAGTTTAGTAAACTCGGCCCTGGTCGGATGATCTTAGGCCTTGGGTCTTTCGATACGCTCTACAAAAGGCTTCCCTTACGTCATTCCTACAAAAGAAAAGGAAGACACGAGTTGGTGGTCTAGTTTTGGAAAGATGATTCATTTTCCTTGTCATCCTAAAGGGCTTTCTACCAACAGCCTCAATTGTAAGGGGATTTGGTCTGGGTAACTTCTCTGATACTATTTGTAACATCCCAAATTCTAATTAAGGCAAAAGGTGCCAGATACAAAAACTGATTACGAGTGCATAATAGATAATTGTATATAGCGGAGTAAATTAATACAAATCCCTTACCAAAATGTATGAGTTCTAATTACACATATATAACTTAGGCCAGAAGTGGCAACAAAATACAAAATATCAAAATACAAAAATGGTCACTTCTTTCACTATATGAATGGACTCATCAGAGTGCGGGACAAGTCATGCACTCAAGGTTTGTGGATTCATGGGATTCTCATAGAATTCAAGGGGTAGGTCAGCGATCAGTTCCTCACTATCTTCCTTATCTAGGGGGAGGGCTTGGAAGGGATGAGTTCCATATACTCAGTAAGGAAAACAGTATTTAAATAACATCATAAGATTTTAGAAGTGAATAATTATGTCATCAAAACTTATCATCAAGGGTCACGTCAGGATCTTTTCTTAATTTATGAAAACAATTTATTTATTTATAAAAACATCATATCCATCATGTCATAGTCATAATAATCAATTTGAAGTTTTCCTACACCTTTCTTCTTTTTCTCTTCTCGCTCTCTCTCTAGATCACGCCTCTCTCTCTAAGCTCTTGGAGGATAAAAGAATGAAATGGAAGTGATGAGGAAAATGATGAGGAAAATGGAAAGGGCGGGGTCTCTATTTATAGAAAATGAGGACTGTTGATTTATGCCAAGTGGCGAAATCTGGTGAGGAGAGAGAAAGTTAATGGGAAAGTAGTGATGTGACATCTAACAGATGTGACCGGCAGACAAATGACACGATGCGATAGTAGCACAAAAAATAAAGGCACGCCTCCCAAACGACTACAGCACATCGCCCAAGAAGACGCACTGCCTAACCGGCAACGTGCACCGCCCAAAGCGGTGCACGACATCCAAATAAAAAATTTAATTTACAAAATAATTTAAAGAGTTCTAGCGGTCTTAGGGCCCAAATAAATAGGGATTTTTAATTATAAATTAAGCGTAAAGATTTGCGAGATGTTACAAAAATACTCAATAAAAGGAATTAAAATAAATATACTCAAAATTTTAACTAAATTAGGGAAATTTTCTAAACATGTAAAATAAAAAAAATTAGGCTAATTAAAGAGTGTAACTTAAGGAATAATTTATGAAAATGAAAATACAGTGAATGAAGAATTAAAATAGTCAAGAGAGGAATTTACTATGAGATTGGTAGAAAATAATTGGATAAGAAAATACAACTTAATTTAGATTTTTAAAATGCCAACAAATCAAAAATACATTGTTAATTAAATTCATTAAAACTATAAGTAAATTATAGACTACACTATACAAAATTTGTGAAAATGAAAAAAACCAAAAGAAATTCAAATTCCCCAACAAAATAAATGACAAATACATTATAACGGTATTACTTAAATTTTGCAGTGGGTTAACCATACCTATGGGCAGATATAAGCCATCTAGATGTGGTTGGGATGCATGTCAGTGTTGTGGGTCACCTAGTGAAGTACTGTTGTGACCAATCTGTGTTTGAGTGCAATGTTCCTGCCCATGAAGTTGTGGGGATCAAGATCCCAAAATGATGCTCATTCTGTTTGTGACATCAGGAGTAGGTACAACAAATGATAGATAAATTAAAAATTTTTAGAACCACTGTTATTATCAAATAAGACTCTAGAACAAACTAAATATTTCAAATTGAAACAGCTAAAACTGAACTTAAATAATTAATTCAGTCTTAAAGGAAAAGAGAATTAAAATTCTATTTGTGAAAGTCATGGTTTCTTAAAAGAATACGACCAGTTTTACATGATTCATGTGATTGGTTGTTGTGTGTCTGCTTAGGGCATTACTGTTACCTATACTTACTGAGCATGTGGTTTTGTTCACCTCCTATTACTATCACCTTTCTAGATTTAAAGGATCTAAAGACTGAGCTGGATCAATGAAGGAACCGTATCTATACGAGAATTCAGAATTTATAGTGTTTTAAGTAGCCTTGTACTGTACATTTTATTGACTTTATTTTACAACCTCTATGCTTTTATACTGGTTATTATAGTCTACCAAGGGATGGCTGTAATGTTATTTTGTCTTATGTATTTAATTATCCATTGTTGCATGATTAAATGGATGTTTGACGAGTGTAAATTATGGCGGGGGCATCACAGGTGGTATCAGAGAGATATAGTCCTGAATCCATTCCTTGTGTATGAGGTTATAAAGCCAATTATAGATAGATAGGATCTAAAAGCACTTAGTGCTATCTTTTATTTTTAAATTTAAAATATTAGATATATGTTTTCTGGATGTAGGCCAACAATGTGCCACATGGTAGACCTCTAGTTGGATAGCCTCCCCATGATGGCCCCACTAGGTAGGATTTCAATAGGCTTCTATATATGATGGAAGCCATTATTGGTGATAGGAATAGAGAGATACCTCCCCCACCACCTCCTACACCTGCACTTGCACCTACACTTACTCCAGTTACTATTCCACCTCTTCCTCTTCCCCCTAAACCAGTCGATGAACCTACCGAGATTAATGATAGCAACGTTGAGAAGTTCAAGAGGCTTGGCCCTTCTAATTTCAGGGGGGAATGTGATCCTTCAGTTGCAAACCATTGGATTAGATCTACTGAGAAGATCTTTCGTGTCTTTGGGGTTACTTCTGAGCAGAAGTTAACCCTTGTTACCTTTATGTTGGAAAGAGAAGTTGAGCACTAGTGGGAATTGAAGTAAATAATCAAGGGTAGTATGGTAAGTAGCTAGCCAATCCATACCGATTATTACATTAAATCCTTAAAAATCTAATACTAGAAGGTCAACTGGCAATTCCCTACCTGCCTTCTTAACCCTACAAAATTTATACACCAAATTATATACAAGTAAATCTCTAACTAGTGTATCTGTTACTATAGTTTTATCTAAAGATATAGGAGTAACAAGTAAACATTTTGCAAATTTAACATATACAAAGGAATGAGTAGCACTAGGATCAATACGAGCACTCACAAAAGATTTAAAGATAGAAAGTGTACTCTCAATGACAAACAGTGTAGCCTCTGCATCTGGCTCAACCATCTAAAAAACACGACCCCTAGACACTAGCTTGAGAACTACCTGGGGATAATCTTTTATATAATGACTGGTCTGACCACAATTGTAACATGCACTGGTGGCCTTGTAATAGGGACAATCACCATGCCTATTACCACACTACTTACAAACAGGACCAGAAAGAACAATAGTACCTACTAGTGACGGAGTGGTAACAGGAGTAACTTTTGGTTACTTGTCAACTGGACCTTGATATGGTTGCTTCCTCTTCAGCTGATCAGGAAGTCAAAAACCATTAGCATGTTTCAACCGAGTAACAAGTAATTCCTTTGCTAACTGAGCATTATCAAGAACCTCAACATAAGTAGCTGGCCTAAACATGGCCACACGATCATAAATATCTGCTCTCAGACCCTTCAGAAAATGTTAAACCCTATTGGCCTCAATGGAGACCAACTTTGGTGCAAACCTGGAAGAGACAGTTAAATTTCACTAAAATAGTTTTATTAGCTCCTGAGGTATTATAAGATGAGACCTTAATATAGTTATAGTTAGTCTTTAAATTAAATAGATTAATTAGTAAATTATGTCTCATGCATATACCCTTATTAATATTAATATAATATTTAATATATTAATTTTATTCATTCATATATTAATATAATATATATTTAATATAATTCATATATATATAAATTATATACATATATAAAGAAAAAGAATATAAAGAAAATAAACATGTTGATTATATCAAAATTCGATGACAACAATAATTTCAGTTTATCATGGGTAGGGACACTATTGTTGAGATAATAAACTCTATACGAAATGCTGACATGAATAGAAAGGGAACAATTCAGATAGCATCTACTAACATCACCAAAAATGTTGTTAAAATACTTTTAATAGAAGGTTTATTGAAAACATAAGGAAACATCAGGAAAACAACAAATATTTTTTGGTTTTAACCTTACAATATAGACAAACTCGCAATTATACAAATTTGGCAACATAATTACTAACTGACATGCTACCTTGCTTGAGTTCTGGAAACTCATTTTCTTTCTTCTCTCAGACTTAAAGTGGAAAGGAATCATGATAAAAAGTATAAAAAAATTACCACAAGTGATAGGAGTAGGCAAAGTATCATGCTTGAAGCACCACCAATGTTGAGCCCCACCAATAAGACAAAAGCAGCAAGGGGAATCCTCTACTCATCAGTCAACTCTAGAATATAGAATATCTTTTCAATTATAATAAGCCATTTCTCTGCC
>NW_019014668.1:1348600-1367759 GCF_000150535.2 Carica papaya
AAACTAGAAAACGATATTAGGAATTCTAGAAAAGTAGTCCTAACTGGAAAGGACATTTATATGCCTCGTAAATAATCTACCTAAACTAGAAAACCAACTTAAAAAGGAAAATCCTTAATAACACTAAAAAAGAAATTTTAAGGAGACTTAGAAGCAAAGAATCCTAAATCCTTAGGAACCTCTTATTTTTCCTGCATCATTTCTCCCGGGGTTGCAGAAAATTGTCCTCAAGTTGCTTTCATTTCCAGCTATGAATTTCATTTCTGAAAATCTTTTTCATCTTGGCTTTGTTCCTTGATCCTTGTAGATAGTAGATTATTGTATTCACATTTGATGCTCTTCAGTTGTCGATATACTCCAAGGGTTCTGTAAAACTATGGATTACTAGAATCCCTTCATGAATATTTTGTCTCGCTTCTTCTGGCATGAAATTTTCCCATGTCTTATCAAATTCTGTGGTATCTGCAATTATATTGACTTGGAGAGTTTAGAAGTTTCATTAAATTCTTGATAAACAACCTTGTCCAGAACATTTGACAATCTCATTGTTAGCATACTTATCATAGATTGGTAGCTTGTTCCTTATCAAAGCAATCTTCATCATTCTCTTGACTGCTTCCAATAGATCTAAGTGATCAGGGTTATCCACTTCTACCTTCATTTCAACTCCAACATGTATCCCTCTATTGTCTTCCAGAACATCCATTTGGACATCGACTTGTTCTCTGGGCAGGTTATATATTTCTTGCTTGGTCTGATCATATTCTTTTGGATCTCAAAAATCTGTTGGGCTTGAGTTAGTCTATAGACTTGTTTGCGTTTTTGCCATGACTGAACCAGATTTGTTTTTGGCATTAACATCAATTTGATGGTATGAAAGATAGTGATATCTAGAAAGAGAGAGAGAATAGGGCAGTGCGTATGATGAAATGAGTAGTGACTTGACTCTTCTACATAGCGAGAAATTCTATCAATTTTTATTTAGTATTAAAAATTGAATAATATGGTGCCAGTTATCAGAAATAGGTCACTACTAGTTCTCACAGGATCTAGAAAAGTAGTCCTTACCAAAAAGGCAAACTTATGTCTTAGATATCCAACTATAATAGAAAAACAACATAAATAGGAAGATGCTAAATAGCAATGTAGGCAATCCTAAGAAAGCATACATACAAAGATTCCTAAATCTTTAAGGATTTAATTTTTGGTATTAATGCAACCTGTAGTTTATTTGACATGTTAACACTTGTCATGATGCAGGGTGCACAGCTTAGAAAGCACATTGATGCCACCTTGGGTAGTGGAAACCTGAGAGAAGCAGTAAGGCTTCCCCCTGGGGAGGATTTAAATGAGTGGCTTGCTGTCAACAGTAAGTTCTCTCAATCCCTGTCAATAGTGAAAACACTCTTTCAAAAAAATAGTGAAAACACTCTTTCTGTTCTTTACTGCAAAATAATTTATTCTTGTGCAGTCCCTGGAGAGATATGTTATTTATTTTTAAGCTAATTCAGTTAAATAAGAAAAGGGAAAGTAACATTTACGACTAAATATTTTGAATCATGCTGCAGTATCTTCATGTACATTTAATTCAGACAATTAACTTATTTGTACTTTTTTCATGTTTCAAATAGCACCTTCTGTTAGAATTATCTCTATTAATATCAAATCACAAGGTCAAATGCTGCAAATCTAACACAACTAATAATTAATTTTTTTCCTTCCCCTCCCAATTTAGCTCCTTTTCATGTCTATCATGCAAGGATGCATTTTGCAACTTTCAGAAATCATGTCTTTGCCTCATCTTGACCTCTCTCAGGTTTCTCTAATTTTTCACTGCAAATCTTCTAGCTCGTCAATCTCTATGCAGTTGTTCTTTTTTTTTCTTCTTTCCATAATCATGGATCTTGCATTCACATTTCCAACTGTGTAGGCAGTTTGTGACCTTCCATATTTTAATGTTATTTTTATATTACCAAGACGTAAGCTTTAATTTGGTTGTTGTAAGAGCGGATGAGGAGATGGGAAAGAAGAAGAGAAGAATCAATATCCTTTTGCATTCTCAAGGGACTTTGATTCTGGGTATAGGATTACTTGACTTGAGAAGTAAGAGAGTGGAAACAAAAGACTCGGAAGGAGACATTCTGTGGAGACACTTGATGAACTTAGAAATATACAATGGAGTCTAATATAATCATTGCGGATATTGTTATAACAAGGAAATATGTGAAAATGATAAGAGAGGAAAGGTGATGTGGAGAAGATGAGAGAGGAAAAATTGATGTATTTTTGGTGGAATTTCGGGATTTAGGTGTTGAGAAGGGAGGCAATTAGGGATTTTGACTTTTTTTCTATTAAATGAGAATAATAATATTAAATGAAATGGTAAATTACTTCATTATCCTTAGAGATACTATCGTGTAATGCAATTATGTTTAACATTAACAGTCGTTATAACAAAAGTTGCTATTTGAAGTGTGAGTAAAGGTGATTATTGTCTCAATTAAAATCCAGCATTGTAATTGCAATATTGCACAAAATATAGGGTGGAAATGTAACTTGCCGTGAAAAGAGTAAACAGTTTTTACTCCTCCTGCCTGGATTATCATATAATTTGTTTCTGATAAGGTTGTATTTTCCGAATGTCAGCCGTCGATTTCTTCAACCAGGTGAATCTGCTCTATGGTACTCTCACAGAGTTCTGTACACCGGAAAACTGCCCTACAATGACTGCTGGTCCCAAGTATGGCTCATTATATGGTTATATTTCTTTTTTCATTTTCTTTCGGAACTAAAATTACGAGGTTATTTCAAATGCTTCATCTTTTGTCCTTTTTCATTTCAACTTGTTTTTTTATTAAAGCATTTTTTTCCCCTAATGCTTGAAACACTGGTTTTTAGAGCTTTTTTTTTGTCCACATTTAATCTGCCAAAGTAGTTAGAAAGGCAGGAGGCCAACTATTCTAAATTCTAATAATTTTTAGGATCTGGAAGGACAAAACTACTGAAATATTTATATGTTAGCCATGGGCAGTCAACTAATGGATAATTAATGATCATGTTGATTCTGGAAGAACATTTTTGGGCTCTTTTCTTATATAGATCAAGTGTAGTAAGTGGTCTTGTATATAAGGTTGCATGTGGTCTTGATCGTTAGGGTACTCATTCTGGGGGCTACTCAGGACCCCTTCGGATATGCTCACTTCCTTCCCCTAATGCTTTCACATATTAAACTGCAAAAAGAGAAAGAATATATGTTTCTTGCATCTTTTCATTATAATCTTTGGACATGGATTATAACAAACAGAATGTCCACCATATTTTTTGGGCACTGTAACAGGGTTTTATTTATTTATTTATTGTATTATATATATTAACTGCCTGTTTATGCTCCCTATTTACTTGGCCAAGCCTTGAATTAACTTCTGTTATTCTCTATGTTTTCAATGATTTCTAGACTCAGAAGTTCTTTTGTAGCTTTTGTTTCATTTTAGTTAACCTTGAAGTTTTTTTTTTTTATTAAAAAAAGAAAAAGAAATTCCTGAAATTTTAACGTTTCCCTCTCCATCTCTTCCTCCTACTTTATAAACATGCATGCACACATGTAAGTTGCTTCTGAATGCTATTTCTGGTGTATTAATTGCCTGTTTATATTTCTTTTTTATTTGGTCAAGCCTTGAATTAACTTGAGTTATTCTTTGTATTTTCAGAGATGTGTAGACTGAGAAGTTCTTCTTTAGCTTCTGTTTCATTTTGACTAACCTTGAATTCTTTTTTAATTTCCTGATACTTGCCCCTCCTCTCCCCTCCTCTCTCTCCCACACACCCGCATACACACTCATGTAAACTGCTGTCAGTTGCCTGAGTGGTTAGTTGATTTTGAGCAATTACTTGCATGGAGGATAACCTTAAGTTGGTCAAGCTTTTTTTTGTTTACCCTATGAACTATTCAAATATTTGTCTTGCTATGTTTGTGTTGTTTATTAATCAATACAGATGTAAATTTACAGGTATGAGTACAGATGGGCAGATGGCGTACAAATCAAGAAACCAATTGAGGTGTCTGCTCCAAAATATGTTGAATATTTAATGGATTGGATTGAAGTTCAGCTTGATGACGAGTCCATATTTCCTCAAAAGCTTGGTAATATATGAAAGATTCTTTAAAAAAAAAAGAAAATTCCTTCTAGTTCCTTGTCTTTCTATCTGGCAAATGTGGATGGTTTGAGTTGGCTTAACTCAGGTGATCATATTTGGGATTGAAAAACTCAAACTGGAGTCAATCAACATGTCAAGTTCAGTTTGGAGTACTTTTCAGGGTGCATGAAATTGACACTTAGCCCATTAAATTAATTGGGTTTGAACAGGTGCAAGTAGAGATAGTTGAAAAGGCTAAATCTGGAAGCTATCAATTGATTTGACTTGGTTCGGTAGGAATAGCTGTGTAGTTATGCCTACTCAAAATCCTTTCAATGTGGATCAGGTTTCAAGGGGGCCTGGGTGGTTAATTTTTGTTAGATTTTGCTGCATGTAGTTGTGCTAAGGTCAAAGGTTGATGCCATTTGGTGGAGCTATGTGAAATTATCTACGTTTTGATCTATAGTATGGTGCTATTTCATTTAGGTCTCGTAGCTGCAGGTGTGGCTACAAGTTTCTTTGCTATGAATATATGCTTATTCCTGATTGTGTCTCTTAAATTTGTTAGGTGCACCATTTCCTGTCAACTTCAAGGAGGTTGTGAAGACAATATTCAAACGACTTTTCCGTGTATATGCCCACATATATCACTCGCACTTTCAGAAAATTGTGAGTCTCAAGGAGGAAGCCCATCTAAATACATGCTTCAAGCATTTCATACTATTTACACATGTAAGTCCTTTTTTTAAATGTCTTGATGATTGACCTGTATGTTCTCAAATTCTAAATTTATTATGTTTCTCAATTCTCTTGTTTGAAAATTGACAAATATCAATATCAAAGACGCATATTAAGCTTACTTAGATTATTTGTTCCTTCTATATCATCCATCAGGATCTCATATAAAGCTTTATCACTGTTTAACCATTGTGGTTGTATGTAACATATTCCTCTCCAACTTGCCATTTTCATCAACTGGTTGATTATAACCATACTTCCTGGGTCTTTCGGGCATCTGTACTACATCCTGACTTAACATGTTGATGAGTTTGATTGTCTTCTTTTCATCATTTTGAATGGTGTCTATCTTAAGTGTCACAATATGCTCTTAATTGGACAATATATGGAGTTTTTATGTATTATTTGATAAGTTGCATTCCTTACCTGTTTGATATCAAGGTAACCTTTTTTCTTTTAAGTAGAATTAGGATTGTCCAAATACAAACTTCCAGAGCTAACAAATTCCACTAGAAGGTTTCAAACAGATCAACTTACTAATATAGCATCTTACAACTACTGCAACATAAGCCTAGGGAAATTGCAAATTCACCTGCTCATGCTATAGACAACCGAATACAGCTGCTAGAATCATATCTACCACTTCAGAATCCTAGTGAATCTGCCAATCATACACTGACAATATACATCTATACAACCTTAAAGGAGCAGCAATAGAATCTTGAAATCCTAAAATGATCCCTGCAAAATTGAAGGAAGATCATTGCATTCCAGTACCATCATACATATCCTAAGGACCATAGAAACCTACCAATCAGCCGGCCCTGCATATGAAATCTGATTGCATTTTGCTGCATGAGATGAACCTTTATAGGTTGCAGTTCAAATAAGAAACAACATTCAAAACTTGGGATCAAATGAATTCTTGGGAGTAATTTGCAAAGTCTGGGAAGACTATAGAATCAAGAATCATGGAGGCAACGGAACTCATCAGGACATACATTCTGCAAAACCTGGGGAGACTTCTCAATCTGCAGCCAACCAATGAAGGATTGAATGGAGGGAAGATAGAAGTACGTGAAAAAGCATTTTTCAGAAGTATGAACAGGAAAAAAACATTAATTTCCATATCCAGATTGTATCACCAACACCAAACCACAGAAAACCCACTCATAAAACAACTCGAAATTTCCATATCCAGATTCCAATAAAACAAAGCCCCTTCCACATGAAAATGAAGCAAGCTCAGAGAGAAGCCAGAACACAGTATGAGAGCCTGCTCAAGATCAGCTCTAGATTCCTGAAGTAACAGCCATGCTTCTGCAGCCCGACCAACAACCAAATTGGCTGAAGAATCTACTAATGCATTTTATTCTCTATTGACATTTGCAAATTCAATTCCTCAGATGTATTCCACCAAAGATTGAATTTCATTAATTTCGGGGTTAAGAGGCAAAGGTCTCAACCCTGTCAATCATGGCTGCTACACAAGTGACTTTTCACCACCCAGCCACCCACATACCCCATCCTTGTGGACCAATCCTAAGAGCTTCCTTTTTTGCCAATTCGGTTGTATTAAGATACACAATCCAAATGGTCAAGGAGAATATACTTCTTCAACTGTTAGCTGCAAGTCTCAAAGTACCCCTCCAAGTCTTGTGGGACTTGACTTCCCTTGCACCAAGACATCAACATTAAATTTCCAACAATTTAAAGGACACCATATATCAGATTGAACCAACCTCTCTCCTTGCCTTGCAGAGTATCTACTGATGTTATAGAAACATAAAGATCATTTATTGGGACTCCTGAGAGAGCTGGGAACTCAGCTTTGACCCTAAGTCGACTAAGATCCATAAGATCAACATCAGAAATGGACTTTTGCATAAATACCACCTCATTTCTAGCCAACTAAGTTGACCAAACTACTATGGCTATGTTTGAAACAAGAGTAGAAATTCAAACATTTCAATAATTGGGTGACATTTATGCACCAATAATAACACAATCAACCTCCTAACCTACATAAAAGAGCACGGGTCGATTCAGACCCGCATCTTCATAGAGAAGAGTTGATGTATCAATCATCCAAGCTAAAGGATGACTGGTATACTTGGACAATTTAAGATTTTTGTAAAATTAATTTGTAAATCTACATATATTTTAATTATAAGTCCTTTAAAAAAAATATTTTAACTATAAGATGATGAGAGTTTTATTTAAAATAATAAACATTGAGTTCACATTAAATTTCATGCGGAACTGAATATATACTTTGAATTTCAACAGTTTTCGTGGAATTTGTAATCATTTGTTTTTTTCCATATGGAATATCATATGAATTCAAATATTTTTGTCATCTTAATACAATTTAAAATATCTCCTAGTTGAATTAGATTTAGATTTATAAATGGATTCCACTATATTTTGGATTTGTTCTTAATATATTCTACATAAAATAGAATGTAAATATTTCCCTTTTATGATGATACATAGGATGAAAACTACCTTATGCTGCAAATAACCCACCCAGGTCTCCTGGTACTACTCACCTAAATTCCGACCACCTAAGACAGGTTGACCAGACGGACCAAAACCAACTACAGAACAAGGAAAGGTTATTAACTGATTCTTTTCCGAAGGATGATTATAGAAAACCTTAAGTTTGAGCTAGATGAATGTTACAGCTATACCTCAAGCTGACTAACCTGATAACTGTTAGAACACAAATTTTACACTGTTCTCAAGCTCAAATTTCTCTTCCTTGGGCTCTAGTTGGTAGGAGGGGAAACTGAGGGAATAAAGAGGACAGAAAAGTGAGAAGGAAGGAGTAATCTTTCCAGTTCCACTATATATTTGGTAGAAAGGAGCGAAATTTGAAAGGAATAAGTAAAATAATAATTAAAAAAATCGTTTTAGTTTCTTCCTTTCAATCTTCCCAAGTTAGGAGGATTGAAATGGAAAAAGCATGCATATCTTTGCAATTTTCCTTTTTCTCCCTTTTAGCAAGATGTTTGCACTTCTGCCATGTCTTTCCAGAATTTATTCGAGAGAAGGAATGGAAGCCTATCCCCATATTTTGAGTTGGTTTGTAATTTGGCTAACGGAGTCAAACTGGTTACAAGCAATCATGGTTCCACAACATTCTTCACCAAAATCCTAGAGACTGTAGGTAGGAAATATGGTAATTTCTAGTCACTATCACTGAGTGCCATAGTATTGCTGCAAAATGACATTGCTGAATGGAGTCTTGTGACAGTTGGGTGACTGTTGTTAATAAATATTCAATAATTAGGAGCAAATAAGATCATAAGTTTAAGCAACTTTTTTTTAATAATAGTCGCATGAGAAAATACCTGAAAGGTAGTGAAACTTTATGTCACGGAATAATTCAACTATTAAATCCTGATGAAGCAGTTAATTTCTTGCTGGCTTTTAGGTTTGCTTTATTGAGTACCTTGTTTTTGTCTGCAGGAATTTGGGCTAATTGACAAGAAGGAGCTAGCACCTCTTCAAGAGCTTATAGAATCCATCATTGTCCCTTATTGAATGGATGCAGTGAGAGATTTTAGCAACATGATAAACATAGATGAATAATGTTAATAAATAATGATTTGCTGCTGATTATCTTATTCTATAAAATGACTTATGGGGTATGTATCGATAACTCTTTAATTGTTTAAAGTTTGGATGGAAAAGTTTCTTCTATAAATCAAGAAAATTGCAGAAAGACACTAGTTCAGGCTGAGCCTTGTTTGCTGCAATATTTACATGCCTGCATTTTCAGGGTGACCCGACATTCAAGTCGAGGATCTTTCGTGGTACTGGAAAATTATGATTGTTATAGACGATTTTCTTTTTCCTATTGTATTAAACTAGAAATATTATTTAAAGAATTTTTTTTAAAAAAAGAAAATTATATCCTCATATTGTTTCATATTTATACTGCCAGATTGTCACACAAACACACATGCATATATAAACCGATTTTCTTGCAGAATTTTTAAATAATTGACATTCTTTCCTTTTCTTCTTTTGTGTACTATTCATGTGAAGTAATATATGAATAGTAAAGGCATGTTGGGTCTTTGTGAGTCATAAAAAAAACATAGTAAATGATTAATTTGGTTGTTTTAGCTAGTAGGTAGTTAAAAAATTTGATGTTGAACTGAATGGTCAGCAAATTTTTTTTTTTTTTTTTTAATAAAAAATTATGAGTTTGAATTAAATTATATTCTTATATTTATTTTTATTTAAAAGTTATTTTTATTTTATTATGTTATAATTGATATTTGTATATTAATTTATTGATATATGTATATATTTTTTACTTGAAAAAATTAGTTGACTATTTATATCATGTTTTATATAATTGGGATCATTTGTGATTCATACCCCATTTTTAAGTGGAGTATTTTGAGAAGGACTAGAAAGAAAAGCAGGCATGGAGAAGAACTCATAATCACCCACTTGCCTCCTCTTCTCTCCTTTTCCTACTCAGACCAACTCTAAAAAGAACTTTTCCAAAACGAGTGTCGCTTTGAGGGTTCAATAGTGAATTTGTTCTGAGTTTATTGTGATATGGGCAAAACCAAGATCAAGGGCCATTAATTGTTGGGCTTTTCAATTTGGGTCAAACAGAAATAAAGGATTAGGCTGAGGCTTTTCTTTGGGTTTAAGGGTTTCAGCAAAACTTTAAGATGTATGTTAAAATATATGGATACAATAGTAATAATGACTACAATAGTATAGATAAATTTGTTTTTCTTCAGAATTTAATTGAAATAAAAATTAATCTTAAAAAAAAATTAGAATATTACACTTTAATGTAGAGAAAAAATTAATTGATTTTCAAAGTTGCCTCCTGATGGTATTTAGGTTAGTATTTGGCATGATCACTAAGTGTAAAATCTAACAACATCAACTTTTTCAATAACTAAATCTTAAAAATAAGAAATAATGCAAAGAAAGAAGCGAACAAAAAGTTAATGAGCATGAACTACTTACCTATAAAAAGAAAAACTTCTAGAAATCAGTTGTGCATAGCAAATTTTGCTATGTCTAACCTAATAATAATTTTCATGAGAAGAATTAGGATATGAACTTTTTTGTCATCTTTTTCTCGACTAACATTAAGAATACATTAGGCTCCCATGTGTCTTTCATAAATCAAAAGAAATTGGACAAAGAGACAAGTAAACAACATGAAACTAGGATGGTGAAGTACAATCTTTTTCTTTTCATAGAAGAATCCAAGTGAAATTTAGATTAAGGAAAGAATCTTAATAAGGGAAATAAAAAGGCATGAAAATGTCTGAAACCACAATTTGATTTTCTATAGGAAAAGGAAGTCAAGAATTGTGTTGAATTGCTCATAAAGATAACATGTTTATTAGTTATTAATGGAAACATGCTCTCTGGTTCCCATTAAATGGAAATAGTATGGAGGAGTTTATGTCAAGTTGAGGAGAGCCTAATCTGTCCCATAAGAACTTCTCTAAGTTTTTTAAGGTTGAAAAGAGTCATGGTAAAAGACTATGCAAGTTCTAATATGACTTTTAAGACCATAATGGTTTTATTTATAAAAGTTTAAAAAAGTTAAATAGATAAAAATAAAAAAGAAATATCAGCTCTACTTACAAGTGGTACATATAAAAGTCTATATAGCATATACTAAAGCTAAATGAAACTTATTGTAACATCCCAAAAATTTAATTGAAGGATAATATTGCATTAATAAGATATTAACATAAATAATTAAGAATTTAACATTTACATTACTTACTCAGTTTAATCAGAATGCCTAATAGGGTTACAGAAATGTCATTTAAAGGAAATTAAAATAATAAAATAAAAGTACAACTAAAAACCTATAGGGTCGACCTCCGTACCGCAACTGGTAGGAAACGGGAGGTAACATTTAATCACTAACTTTCTTACTGTTCCAGATCCAGATCTTGATCGTTTTGATATGAAATGGTTAAATAAGGGACATGAACTATATTAAGCTAGTAAGAATATCAATCATTTACAATCGATACGAAAAATCAAAGGTTGGTTAAAATAGCAAAACAACTAATAGAGTTATTTTTTTTTATAGGTAAATTCATTTTATTTTAAAAAAACGTTAGTTTCATACTCACCTTTTAGGTTCCCAAATACGACTTGTGAAGGAAAGAATCAAGATAGCAATCCATTAGACATACTAAGAAACCAACAATAATCAATTTTTACCTTTGTACTTAC
The DNA here is from genome assembly GCF_000150535.2 of Carica papaya. Next base: position 1,359,719 of record NW_019014668.1, read on the forward strand.
TTACCGGTGTCTCTAAGGGTCCATAGGGGTTCTCACTATATGTGGAGCCAATATCCAATCTATTAATTAACCGGTCATCATCATACCTTGTCCGCTTATGGGCACCAAACATATCACCGTCTCAATATCCCATCCGGTATGAGGGTGAATAAATACTTTCCAACCTCTTCTGGTATAGGACTTTTTAGTCCTGTTCGACTGAAGTAGCGTTCACAGTAGGGTTTGCCCTATGCACCAGGTCCGTACATCCTTTCCCATGACACCAGGTAAGCTTTTTACATACACATCCTTATCATCAACCAGCCATCAGTTACATACAACAATCTCATTTCATAATTACAGGACAATGGAACAACAATTAAGCAGATAATATAATTTGATACTTTAACAAATAAGAAAAGTGTAATAAGGACATTTATTTCAAAACAATTAACAAATATGGATAAAAAAGTTAAGTAAACTAATAAATGAGAAGGCCATTGAACCAATGAATTAAAGTGCATGTGGTAAGCAATCAAGGACAACCTAGCAATAAATGAGCAATACATATAAAATAAATAATTTCATACTGACTAGTTATCGGCTCCATCGATAACCTGTATTTAATTTATTAGAAGTTGGTAATATTCACAAATTTCACCGTTTATTATTTGTTAAATTTTAATTAACGATAACGGGAGAAAGGATGAGGGATTCTTATCACGGATCGGCATTTGAAACACCATCTTTTTTCACTGTACTTCTTGACAGTTCCCAAATTTCTTGAGTTTTTCTACGAAAATCAAAAACACGTGTTACATATCTCGAAATATCCAAAAAGGGCCAAAAGAAAGGGTTTTAAAATTTTTCAGGCCGATTTAAGGTTTCAGCGTGGACTCCGACGCCCACAATGGCTCGGTCTGGCTAGTTTCGGCCGATCTTGTGCGAAAACCTACAAAACTTGAGGTTAGGTGACATTTGTTGGTAGAAAAAAGAAAAAAAAATGAAACTTACCGGCGGATGGGTTTTCTGGTGCAGCGGCTCCGTCGTTCCTCCCTCGTGGCTGGGGGTTTTCTTCAATCATTCTGCACCAGAAAAGAGTTAGGAATCTAATAGTCGGAAAATGAAAGGAAACGGGAAGGGGATTCAAGCTCACTGGAGGGTTTTTGGGTCGCGGGTGCGGCAGCTCGGCCGATCTTCGCCCTCTGTTTCTGACTTCCCTTTTTGTCTTTCGACGCTGAAATGGATTTGGGGTGGCTTAGAATCGAAATGTGAAGCGAAAGGGGTAAAAAACTCACTTCTGGTGTCGGTGACAAGCTCTGGTCTTTGGTGCGGCGACGACGATGGTCGATCTTCTTCTCTGATAACTGGTTTGCTTCTGGCTGCCCCTTTTCTTCTTCTCTGATTCCCTTTTGGCGACTAGGGTTTTTGGTGTCCAGGTAGAGAGGTTTAAATACCTCTTCACTTTTGATCTAGGTCGTATATTCGAGGAGGTGTAGCTCAACCTCAACTGTTAGATTTGTCTTATTTGGATAATGAATCTGGACCACACAATCGAATGCAATCAGGATCGTTCAATAGCACCTGAAAAAGAAACGAATTTAGACCGTCCATGCGCGCTGGAGTAAATTTGGATCGTCGGATCCGTTGGCACGCAGATTGCCCGCGTGGACGCGTGTTTGCCACGTAGTGGATGGTGACTAGCTACGTTGTTGACTATGTGATGTGGCCACTTTTTCGATTTTTTTCATTTGTGCTCAAGTTTTGCAGATTTCTTTTTAAATAAATCTTTTTTTATTTTCAGTTTGGTCCTAATTTTTAAAAATTATTTTCAAATACACCTAAAACATATATTTCTTCAAAATTTTATGAAAAATTAAAATTAAAATTTTTAAAAATTATTTATTAATATAATTTAATTATCTCAAACCTAAATCTCAAATCCGAGTATTACACTTATAGAGTCTTCAAATTGATATATGCCACTTACGTAGAGCTATCCCTACAATAAAAAAAAAATATTACTAAAAAGATAAAAAAAAGTAAAAGAAATAATCAAGATATCTAACGAAATTAAGTAATAATTGTAAAGGTTGAGTAGCTAAACGATTATTTACAAAGAATATATATAGGAAAATACACAAGCATTCATGTGATTCATAAGGTACAAAGTACTTAGAGCCTTAACTTCCTTGTAAATGTGAGAGTAAATATTACTCAAATCATTGTCTAATACTTCTTGTATGTGTAATTTTTTCAATTATCATTAGATTTTCTATTTGTTTTTTTTTTCCTAATTTAACATAAATAAATAAATCTTTACAATGCAAATAATTCTCCATCATTTATTTCCAAATTTAATAATTTTTATCCAATAATTCTATATCATATTAATTATATAAATTTAATTAAACTCAATCACAAAAATAAAATTGGTCTCATTATGAGAAACAAAAAGATGTAAAATAAAACAAATAATTATTATAATTAAACATTTTAAATTTTTTTAATTAAATATAATATATTTTTTTTAAAAAAAAATACACTAATATATTTGGTTTTTCATCAGCTTCAGTTTTCAAATTTTGCGAAAAAAATCAATCGAAAGCTGAACAAAACCAACAATCAAGTAAACTGAACATAACTAGAAGACCTATAATATAAACATATTATGTGTAATTAATATTTTTAATATTTAATTAAATATAATTTAAAAAATATTGATACATTGGTACCTTGCCACTTATTAGATCTTGGTAGATGCCAGATATTGATGTTATCATACACTTTCCATGTATCCATCAACCTCATCATACACATCAAGGAGCATTAGATATTATTATGTATTATCTTCCTATATCTCTTAAATTCCAAAAAATGGACACAGCAAAAGAAAAACCTGTGGAACACCAAAGAAATGCTTCCCCTCATAATCAAAAAGGAGAATGAAACTCTGTAAATGATATTATTTATCATTACAAATCCGGATTATTATCCCAACAATGCACTAGTTTAAAAGATATTCTGCAAATAGTGTGTCCTGTTAAAGCAGTATCTCTAATCTTTTCGACGAACAAATTTCTATTTATAAATGAGCAATTCTGCATTGTATGGCAATCTTCCATATGAACAGACAATAAGTACGACCATGGAGGTTTCGAAGGTCACAGACTGGCAATATAGCAAACAGCCTCCTTAGGGAGAGAGCACATACCATCGTAACATTAGTCAGGACCTAAATGATTCTGAAACCATCTGTGAGCCCCTAAGATCACGGTAACCATATCTTGAAGCTGCAAAAATATATAAAAACACCACAGCAAAAAGGACGCCAAGGGTGATAGCAAAGAGTTGGAAGTTGGCAAGCAACTCGCCTCGAACTTGACTATCTACTGAACGACAAGCGATGGTATTTTCTTTGAGCCAGCAGCCATCTGGCATCATAGGGCCATAAAGAGCGAAAGCAGTCTGATAAAACCATAGTCCTTGAAGGGTTATAGCAATTCCATTGCATAAATCAATCGGGAAGCTGGTACTGAAAAGAGCTCCAGCAACAGATGATAGAACACAAAACCCAATTAGGAGAACAAGGAGAAGATGATAATACCCTTCAAGGCCTTTATGAGTTGTTGAGTGGAAGTAGAATAGAAGGTATTCTGCACAGAATGCTGTTGCAGCAATCAAACAAAGGGCACCATCTGGCAGGGGAAGAAACCTAGAGAAACCCGAAGCAGATTCAATAACATTTTGTTTAATTTAGCTATAATCGATTGAAATAGCAAAATCCTAATACTGCAAAGTAATTTTTGAGTGAACAAACAATTAAAAAACAAATAAATTGATGCGGCCGGGGAAGCCTCTATATAAAAGTTTTTATGTAACTTCTAGTCAGCATTCTTTCTTTACCAATAACTTACACAAGCAATTAAATAGATAAGGAAACCAGCTATATAAGTTAGCTTAAAAGAAAAAAACTATAACTATAATATGTACCAGAGAAATATGTATATACATATATGTATGTATATTAAATACAGCACATACTACCATATAAGTTAGCTTAAAAGAAAAAAACTATAACTACAACATGTACCAGAGAAATATGTATATACATATATGTATGTATATTAAATACAGCACATACTACCATATAAATGTAGGAGTGATCAGACAAAACCATTATTATCAACATCTTCAAAGATCATTTAGCAGTGAAGATTATTAATGAGCCATCTAAAAACAATTTCTTTATCTTTCTCACCAACTCTTAATAATTTCATTTAACTCTTTTGACAGTCATCACGACAATAACTTGGTGAAACTTAAATCGACCTATTAGTTCATGTCAGAGAAAGGATAGCTGAAGTTTGGTTATAGAAAAGCATCAATAGAAATGAAAATGAGAAAGCCAGCTAGAAATGATAACCTTTCCAGCTTTTCAAGCTACTGAAACATGAAATTACCAAGCCAATCAAGTCATATAGTCAAATTATTTAGTTCAAAGGAAGCTTTGGTTTTAACAATCCAGAATCAAAATTTTATCATTTTATTTTCTTTTGCATTTTTAAGGGAAAAAAATTCTCTTACATACTTCTGTCAAGATTTAACAAACAGGTAGTGTTAAAAAAAATATTTAAAACATATGTAGAAACAAAGTTCAAAGAACACAATGGAAAGAGAAGAAAAAGAAAGAAAGAAAGAAAGATGAAATGTTTTGGAGCAGCAAGTTAGAATGATAACAAAAAGTTTATGCTCTGCCATTCTCTGTTCTCTTCCTCTGCACACCTCATTCTCAGTAATGTGCCACCTAATAATTTAAATTATAGTAATAGTCTCCAATTTTTCGATATCTCTAGTTCCGATCTTCCATCTATGTCACAATTTATGCAGAATTACTGTATAACCAAACAGATATGAAAACAATATCTTAATTCTTATGCAGAATAATCAAAAAGAGACTCCTATTCCTAAAGTTCTTTTGCTTTGCACAGAAGGGACAGACCCATGTTGAATTAGGCATGGTTAGGTGAACCTGTCACTTCAATCAGTCCCAAACCATAAATAAGAAAAAGAAAAGAAAATTACAAAGTTATACAGCAGATTGTTACACAGCACTACATAACAGAAGGCCGTTAAACATTACAAAAGAATAGTTACTAACCTTGTTTTCTCCGACAGTAGAGTGATTACACCAAAAGTAAAGAACATGAGAAGCATCCCTGAGTGCTCAAAATCATTCATGTGAGAGGGATTCAAGACGCCATTCACAAAAAACTTGAGGTGAGTTGAATATAAAAGCTCAATGCACATGTCTACAAAAGCACCAATTGCCACCACATAAAGTTCCAAGTACTTCAACTTTCCATTAAAACCCGGAACTGGGTTCCAGACCTGGACCCGGAAAGATTTGGGATTCGACACATATCTAAACACGGAGCTCCATATGTGCCACAAACCAACCACAAGAAACAACGTCCCTGGTAAAGCATGACCTTTGAAAGATCCCATTCCCCAGAAGATATTTATATAGACCAGTCCACCTTATGTTTAGCTTCTAGTTTGATCAACAAAGAGTTTGATCAGCAAAGCATCTACTAGTCCTTTGCAAGGGCTAAATACGGCTACATCCGACACAAATCAAGAGATGCTTCTGTCTCAGGAATAGTTCCATCGTTTCGTAGACCTTCAGAAAATTAGAGGAACTATGCTTTTATTTTTCATAACATTAAATATAAAATGGAAAAATAAATCCACACTGGAAAACAAACAAACCCATGGATCAACTGACTCTGCTGCAATTAAGTAACTCCAAATTTGATTTTGAACATTTCATCAACCAGAGCAATAAATATAATCAAAATTTCCCTTCAAGTTTCTTCTCTTTAGTTCTCACGACAAGCAAAGGGAATCAGAAAGAAAGTAAGCATCAGAGGTTTTGTCTATCGAGATTTTGTTAAAGAAACCAATTTTGAGAAGTCAAATTTCATAACAAGGAAAAGACGCCCAGTTAATCATGATTTCAAATTGGTGAAAAGAAACTTGTAGTGGAAAAAGCCGTTAGAAAAAACTGAATAAAGCTCCAATCCCTTTTTTAAAAAAAGTCTCATCATAGTTAAAAAAAAAAAAATAGAAGATGAGAAATCCGACGAACGCCCTTACAAACATGGAGAACGAGAGAATCCATATATATATAGGTCATGGCCGAAATTTATCTAAAAGCACGTTTCAGAAAGCATATTTTTATATAAAGGATGAATTGATCGAGTGTAAAGAGAAGTAATGATAGTGTAATAATGGAGTATTGGACGTACTTACATGATATGATTGAGTAGCGAAACATGGGATCGGGTTGCCGTGCAGAGAGTATGATTATGCTTCCTCCTAAAAATTCAAAGTTTCAAAAGATAAAATTAAAAAAACCCTTTGAATGTAAAGGAAAAAATCTGAAAGTTTGATGAATATGATGGTGGTGCGATCTGAGAAAAGAAGTCAGCAGTCTGAAAAGGAGAAGGGCAAGACGCCAAAAAGGCGACGAAGGACTCTATACAATATTTCCGCCATGTGTGTTTATGGCCCTTTCTCTCTTTTCTTTCTTTTTTAAAATTTCAACTTTTTACGCTATTGTTTAAAAAATAAATAAATTCAGAATAATAATAATTTTTTAATTTTCAATATGTACATTTTTTAATTAGTTAATAAGTTAAAATATTTTAGCATAAAAATATAAGATTGATTAATTATTAATAACTTTATATTAAAATAAAATTTACTTTAATATTTATATTAGATAAGACGAATAAGAATTTTTTAAAATTTTAAAATATTAGAGAAATTTTGTTAAAAAATAATATTAATTTAAATAATTATATATTATTTCTTATTTTAATATTTTATCATTAATTTTATAATATAAGTAATGGAATATAATAACGTTGAAGTAAATTTTATTAAATATTATATTTTAGTGAAATCATTTTTTATCAGAACCTTGTATTAAATGTTATATACTTTGTATTAAAATCATCATAAAAGCTTCTCCTTCACTCTCTAAATAATTATTTAAACATGTGCAGTCTGCTACTGTAGCTATAAATTAATATTATTATTTTCAATTCAACAAACACAACAAATTATTTATATATATATATATACAATTTATAATTATGAACGACTATACAAGAAGAGTATTTAAATTAAAATTAGAAAAATGATAATTTTCAATTTTTCCTTTTAAAAAAAGATTGAATTATAATAAATATAATATTTATAGTTTTTTAACAATTTAATTTTAATGCTGATAAAAGCCTATACAAACTTAAAATTAAGCTAACTAGTCTTTTAAAACTGCACAACAAGTATTAAAAGATTAATTAAGCTAGTTAAATTGTATTTTGCACAAATTTAATCATTAAAATGTAAAAAAACTTATCATTTTAACTTGTAAATTTTAATTTAATTAAGTCTTTTTTTATTAATTTTTATAATTTTTTTTAATAAGTATCAAGTTTGGTATCATTCTGTCTTGTCTTAAACCATATTAAAATTAAAGATATTAGTTAATAAAATTTAAAACAGTTATTTCTAATTATCAAATAAAAAGAAAATAATTTAGTCCAAAAGAAAACAGTATTTTATATTTTGATGCGTCTCCTTTTTCTTTCTTGATTTTTTTTAATTATTTTTCAGTTTAGGTCATTTTTTAGGTTTTTAACCTACCTTTATTTTCCCTCTTTAAATTTTCCTTCTTTTTTTCAATTTTTCTTTTTTGATTTTCTTTTACCATTTCTCTTATTTTTAAAAAAAAAAATATCTTCAAATATATATTAATTTTTTTTTTAGAATCAAATATTATTTCTTGATTAATGTCTCTGAGCCCTTCGCCCCATTCACAAAATTGTATAGATGTGGCCCTACAGGTTGAGAATGTTGATTTTTCTTTGTTCTTATTTATATTTTATCAAAATTTATTAAATGCTCTGATACTTACTGTAACGGCCCCGGAAATTTAAATGAATGTATGTATTAAAAATCTCAATGCGGAGCGTAATAAAATTTTGATTAA
>NW_019014668.1:1391558-1415247 GCF_000150535.2 Carica papaya
CAAAGAAAATAGAAACGGGTAGATCACTGATAGAAAAAAAAAATTAAGTAAATACATAAAATAAAGTAAAAGAAGCAAATATAATGAAATAAGGATAAAAATAACGAATAGACAATACGAATAAACTAGTAACAAACATAAACAGATCGATTACTAGCTCCATCGGTAACTTGCATTTAATCATCAAGGGATCACAAGACTGTTTTGAATTTTCATTTATTATCGATTAAACTTCGATTTAATCGTAACGTGAAAATGGTTGAAGGATTCTTATACTGGGTCGGAGTTCAGAACACCACCTTTTTTTAACTACGGTTCGCGGTGGTCCTCGGCTCTCGGATTTCTTGAGTTTTCTGGTAAATTTTTGAAACACATATCAAAATAGCATAAAAATACATAAGGAATGGTGAAAAATGGCAAAAAAACTCACTGGGGTCTGGTTGGAGTTTTGGTGCAGCGGCACTGTCGAGCTCTGTCACTTGGTTCTCCTTCTCCAACATTTCTTCTCTCATTCAGATCGATTTTGGTGGTTTCCTTATGAAAGTTTGCTTAAACTATGGAAGGGAGAATGTTTTACAGAAAAAATGAGGAAAATTTTAGCCTTACCGATATCGGTTCGGCCTCCGTCATGGTGGCACAGTCAAGCTCTACACTCTTTCTCTTAGGTTACAGCTTTTCTTGGTTATTCAACATCGAGAATGGTTCAAATAGCTTAGGACAGGTAAACACAAAGAACAAGAAGAAAATTTAAGCTTACCAGCGCATTCTGGGTCTCCTGCACAGTGGCATTATCGTCCCTCCAGCACTGAGCTTCTCCTCTAGCCGCCCTTCTTCTTTTTCTTCTCTGGATAGGCCATTGGCTAGGGTTTGGGAGCCGACTAAAGAGAGGTTTAAATACCTCTCTTTGACCGATCTAGGCCTGTTCATTCAGGAGACATGGAGGCACATGGGTCATCTTATTGTGCTTGTTTAGAAAATTCGTCTGAGCTGTTCGATTTGGGAATGTGAAGGCACGTGGGCCGTCTAATTGAGCTTGTTTAGGAAGTCAATCTAGGTCGTTTGCGCGTGCGGGTGTGGCTTTGAGCTGTCTAATCCGCCTGACACGCAAATTGCCATCGTGGACTTTCTGCGTGAAGGCAGTGTTGATGTTGTTGCCGTGCGGCATGAGGCGATTCATTGCGCTACTGACTGGGCATCCACGTGGCCTATTTCTTCCCTTTTTACGAATTGACTCATGTTTTTCAAATTTTCTTTCAAACATGTCCTTCTTTGTTTTCAGATTGGCCATAATTTCTAATATTCATTTCAAAAATGTCCAAAATGCATATATTATTTTTAATAATTATTTTTGTATCTTTTTAAAATAAAAAAATTCCACTATTATTATTATTTAAGAAAATTAAAAGTTTACTATTACAAGACTAATTTTTTCGATGTAACGCCAAGCCAAAAGAGTTTGAATTTAATTATAATAAAATGAATTTGGGTTTCAAACGAAATGGAGTGAGTTTTTTTCATTCCTTTTTCTTTTTTCTTTCTTTTCCATTTTTTTCAATTGACTTTCTATTCTTATTTCTCCCTATTTTTGAATTTTTATTTTATTTACTTTATTTCAATCTTATCTCTTCCCTCCCCTTTTTTAAACTCACATGACATTATTATTAATATTATTATTATTGTAATGATAATACCAATAATAATAATAAATTTCAAAATAAAAATTAGTCATAAAATGAGCATTAGATTTATATTTATTGTTTATGTGTGCTCTGCACCTATAGATATACAAAAAATAGTTTATACATCAACTTAGATAATTTAAAAATTTTTGAACTAATGAGAAAAATATTATAAGTTTGTTCATTAATAATTTGCAAGAAGAACATTATGGAAATTTTTAAATACTTCAAATTTTTTTTTTCATTTTCTAGGGTTTATAATAAAATTATTTAAAATGACATACTGCAGTAAAAATTTTAAAATACACTTTATTTATAGTTAAAAGTATAAAAAATATTTATATGAATTTTTAGACTACAATACATGGTTGTATCTTACATTATTTTAAAACGTTCAAGATTACACCATATCTTTTTTTGATTCATATTGACCATAAACTTTAAGTTAGTGACAAATAAGTCTCTTTCCTTTAAGAATCTTTAACGTTGTTGTCTGTGTTTTACTGATGTAGTGTTTATATGGTGCAAACTTGACAAGATATTCAAACACTAAAAGTTATATAACAAAAATAGACTTAAAAGAATTCATGTTCTATAGATAAAGATTATTTCGTTGTTCTTAAATTATTTGATGTCGGAATTTTATATGTTAAGTGTAACACCCACTAATTTTATAATTTTTATTATTATTATTTTTAATTTTTAATTTATTTTATTTAGTTTATTTTATAATTTTTGAATTTTAATTGATTTATTTAATTTAATTTAATTTAATTTAATAAAAATAAAAATAATAATAATGATAAAATTGGGTAAAAATATTATTTGGATTTAATTGAAAATTTAGATTCTGGGGGTATTTTTGAAAAGAAAATCAGAAACCGGAGGTCAAAACGCAATTTAGAAAAATTGTGCCCCGTCAGCGCCACGTCAGCAGCCATGTCAGCGGCCCAGTCAGCAGCTCTGGCCAACCAGGACCTGCCGCGTGGCAAGGCCACGTCAACTCGGGAACGTGCCACGTGGGCGATCTGCGTGCGCGCGATCGGACGGCCCAGATGCTTCCCCGCGCGCACGGACGGCCCAGATTTAATCCAAATTAAATCGCGATCGAACGGTACAGATTAAATCAAGATGGACAGCTGTGATTAAAAGGCAAAGGGTATAAATAAAACTCCCACACCTGACCACAAAAACCCTAGCCGCCAGCCCTCACCGGAGAAGACGAACCAGACGCCGGAGGAGCCGGCCGCCGCCACCCGCCGCCGCACCGGGGAGTTTTTCGACCGCCGATCGAGGTTGATCGGAGCCAAATCACCAAAACACGAACCACGCCGGAGAGCCGCCACACCCGAGAGCATCGCCGTCGGTACCAGTAGTGCGTTCAGTTTCCCGGAAAAAATTCAAAAAAAATTAGGGACAGCCTGTAGGCGCACTGTAGAGCCGTATTCAGACCCCGAAACAAGTAAGGATCCCTCATCCTATTTCTTATCACGGTATTAAAGTTCAATAAATGATAAAACGGTATTTCATGAATCAATAGATGTGTGAAATTATTTAAGGTCGCTAATGGAGCCTGAGTCTGGTGTGTTTGTCGGTCAGCTGTTGTTTGGCATATTTTACAGTTTTTAAATGCAGTATGAGGTCTGATATTTTTATTTCATAGTTTCATGTGCATATATCACTGTTTTATTGATTATGGGTTGAATGACTGAGAACCCGATGTTGTATGTTGTTTTATTTGGCATAAATTACTGGTTTGCTTGTTTGTGAGTGATTTGATGATGCTGACTGAGGAAAAAGGGGAATGAAAGGTTATGTAAATTGATAATTTTATAATGTGGTCAGCCTGACTAGATATCCTGGGAGATGGTGGACGGACCGGATCCGTAGGGAACCCTACCGGGATTATGGTCTCTCATACTGGACGGGGTATGGAGACCTTATGTGTTTTGGCGCCCATACCGGACGGGGTATGGGGATGGCCCTGGAATCTGATTAGAAGTGTTAAGGGTTCACGGGTAGCGGGACCCCTATGGATCCCCATGGATACTAGTAGGCTGGTAAATGAGGAAAAATATGTTGTGTAACGATTGAAATACAAAAGGTGTGATAAGTATTATGTTATACAGTTCATATGATTTCATGATGATGATAATGTTATTGCTTTCGTATGTTATTTTATGAACTTCATCAAGGTAAGTGGATAGTAAAGGATTTTATTATTGATAAAAGAATTTGTTGTAAATTATGCTCCATTGGCCTTTTTGTGTTTTCTATCCACCTTTACCTCCGTGACGGTGAGATAGTGTGATGTTTTTACTGGGCTGGTGTAGCTCATTCCTTATTTAATCATTTCAGATCAGGAAAACATTGTTCCCGAGCCCGTTCCGCATGAAAACGGTGAAAGGGACGTCTGAAGACTCCGTAGTTATATTTATAGCTTTTATTTTTGAGTTTCTCTTTTAGTTAGTTTGTTCTTTTATACTTTGAGCACGTTTTTGGTTTTGGTGTAAGGGATGTTAATCAAAATTTTTATTACGCTTCCGCATTTGACCTTTTTAATACACATATTTCATTTTAAAATTCCGGGGCTGTTACATTAAGAGTAAATTAAATTACTTCCAAAAGATGACATATTTAAGTAAAGACTATTTCTCATTATGTAAGGAGACATTCAAATAGTACTCAATGAAATAATGTTGAATCTATTTTATAACTAAATACTATTTTATTGGACAAATTATCAATTTAGTATTTGAACTTTGATTGATATTTTATTTTAGTCTTAAATATTTATTTGTTAAATTTTAATTTTTGAACTTTTAACTTTATTTTAAATGACTAACACCAACAAAAATGTGTTGAGAAAAAATAATTATTAATTTTGATAAATGAAAACTCTTATTTTTCTCAATAATTATTTGTAAGTTTTTGAATAATTTAATTTAGCGAAATTTTGAAAGAGAAGCAAGGCACATGAAGATTATAATAATGTGGTTGAAGAAGAAGGAAACAACTAAGAAGGGCTAAAACACATTGAAGATATGACTCAAATTAGTAAAAGCAAGTTAAAAATCAAGATTCAAGAAAATAAGGTTAGAAATCTCTTTTAATGATTTTAAACCAATTTTAACAAATATGAATTTGTTACTTGAAAATTATCTTGAAATAAGATCTATAAATTGAATGTTTTGAAAGAGAAAATCGTTATTAAAGTTCACAATTGGATATGATGATATCTTTACCATACAAAACAATTTTTTCTAATACAATAACAAATATGATGTATGATATCTTTATCACAAATAATCTATTATTTAAGACAGTGAAAGACATATGTGACTCGCCATCTTATTTCAAGAGGATTTTTTAAAGTTTATTGAAATATTAATGCTCTATTTGGATTGTGGTAATTCGTAGTTAATTAATGGATGGTATGATGTTGAGATGATGAAATTCTTTTTGTTTCCACTTTCAAACTGATTGTATAATTATTTGAGGGTGTTTCATAATATCCGAAAAATAAATTTTAGGTGAATTTTTAAAACCACCGATTCATTGATTTTTGATGGATTCATATTTTTGTTCTGCTTATACATTCATTAAATTTTGTTAATTCTCATTTTACCTTAAAAAACCTTCATTTCAACTATTTTAATTAATAAATATTTTTAGAATTAAATTCTAAAAATTCAACACATGATGTGAAAGTACATAATTAGTAACTCTATAATTAAAAAAAACATGTGAAGTTATAATATTTTTTTTCTTATTGACAAGTAATTGTATATTATATGTGTCTGAGTAATAAATAAATAAATTTTAAAAGTTAACTCATAGTAAATAATTATTTGAAACAACTTTCAATTTTTTATTTTTTGAAATAATTTTAGATATAATATAATAATATATAATTAAAATAATTTATTTTAATATATAAATAACTTTAATTTTATTAAAATAAAATTAATATAATAATAAAAATAATAATTATATATTATCAAATATAATAATTTAATGTAATAATGTGTAATAATTATTTATTTAAATACGAATTTAATTATAGTTTTATATAATTTATTTTTTATTCATTACATTCTTTTTATATAATAATTTTTTTCATTTAATATTACATACTATAAAATAGAGATAAATTGGTAATTTGACTAAATATACAATCATATCATCCTATTAATTTAAATAAAACAGTTGTCATTACCATACATTAATATACAATCTTTTCAAACATGGTATAACTTTATCATTACCATTTTATGTTATTATCACACATTACCATATATTAATTATCCACAATAAAATTCATCCAAACAGAACACAAGTGTTTGCACTCACTTTTTAATTTCTTTATTTTTTATGGCATTTGAAATTTTATTTGTTTATCGGTAGATTATGTTTATAAAGGTTATATTTGTGATGACGTGGTCCATACTGTACTTTATAACTAAATGACATGGGAGGATATGAGGATGATCATTTGACTCTCGAAACATCAACTAAATATGCAATTAGAGACTTAACTACCTAAATAAACCCTTTTTAACTTGAATTTATACCCAACAACATGGAATGCAAAAATAAGAAATAGGAAAATTAAAAGTAGAAAAAGAAAGATGTCATGACTTACTTGATAAATCGATCCCAATTCCTTGGCTCAACAAGATTTCACAAATTAGCTTTGGCTAATTTTTGAAGAAAACACAAAGCTTAATTTTATTAATTCTCCTTAGTTATTATCACATCATCCTCCCCCTTATTTGAGAGGATTCGTCCTCAAATCTGTACTTTCTGTGACTTTCTCTTCCAAGGACAAAGAGGTTAAGGAAAATATCAACCAATTTGCAGTGAAACTCAGAACATCTATTTGCTCCTGGATGAGGAAACAATTTTTGGTCCCTATGGGGACATTGTTTCTTTTTGCCTGACATCCTGTGAACTCATTATATGACTTCTTAATTTTAAACTGGTTTTCATATGCTTCCCTCCTAGATAAGGGAGTTAGGTAATGGGTGAGACCTCTCATACGTACAGAATACTGATTCCTTCTACAACATGACTAATGTTTCTATCACATTATCATAGTCTTCCTAGCAACAAGTGTCCTGCTTGTATAGGAACAACATTACATAGTATCTCATCCTCATATTTACCACCTAAAAATGGAATTTGTACCTATTTAGTGATATTAATCTCCTTAGCTAATCAGTGTAGCTTGTAGGGATTAAAGTGCAACATGCTAGTCAACCCTACCCTATCTGTAGCAGCCCCGGAAATTCATAATGAAATTTATATTATAAATATTAAATGCGGAAGCGAGATCAAAATTTCAGTTAACATCCCTTACACGAAAACCAAAAACGTGCTCAAAATATAAAAGATTAAACTAACAAAAAAAAGAAACTCGAAAGTAAAGCTATGAGTATGACTATGGAGTCTCTAGGCATCCCCTTCGTCGTTCTCCTGCGGAACGGGCTCGGGAACCATGTCTTCCTGATCTGAAATGATTAAATAAGGAATGAGCTACACTAGCCCAGTAAGGACATCACGATATCTCACCGTCACGAAGGTAAAGGTGGGTAGAAAACACAAAAGACCAATGGAGCATGATTTACGACAAATCCTTTTATTAATAATAAAACTTTTACCATCCACTTACCTCGGTGGAATTTATAAAACAATATACGAAAGCAATGACATTATCATAATCATGGAATCATATAAACTGTAAAACATAACACTTATCACGCCTTTTGTAATTCAATCATTATACAACATATCTTTTCCTCATTTACCAGCCTACTAGTATCCGTGGGGGTCCATAGGGGTCCCGCTACCCGTTAACCTTTAACATTCGTCATCAGATTCCAGGGCCGTCCCCATACCCCGTCCGGTATGGGCGCCAAAACCATAAACCTCAATACCCCGTCCGGTATGGGCGCCAAAACACATAAGATCTCCATACCCCGTCCAGTATGGGAGACCACAATCCCGGTAGAGTTCCCTACGGACGGGGTATGGGGACGACCCAGATCAAGCGTGCGAAAGGGTGGCCCACTTGAGCTCCCACCAGCGTACTGCTTCCCCTACCAGCATGTAGGAGGCAATGGCAGAACCACACGCCCAGGGAGGCGACTTGGGAACTAGAATCAGAATTTAGGGCCCAATATCCTCACCTGTTTGATCAAGAGTAATGAGGCAAATTTGGGGACCAAATTTCTTTATGGGGGGGAGAGTTGTAGCGCCCGGAAAGGGGCCGAAAAAAAAAAGCCACGTCGGCAGCCACGTCAGCAGGCCCGGTCAGCAGTCCCGGCCAACCGGGACCTGCCACGTGGCAAGACCACGTTGTTCTAAAAAGGGCCACGTTGGCGATCCGTGTAGGCGCGATCGGACGGCCCAGATCAAGCGTGCGATCGGACGGCCCAGATTTAAACGCACGGACGACCCAGATTTAATCAAAAACGGACGGCCCAGATTAAAACAAAAT
Organism: Carica papaya; assembly: GCF_000150535.2. The sequence goes on from NW_019014668.1 coordinate 1,399,740, forward strand.
GGACGGCTGAGATCAAAAGGCAAAGGGTTATAAATAGAACCCCCACACCAGACCACAAACCCTAGCCGCCTGCCACTCGCCGGAGAAGACGAACCAGAAGCCGGCCGCCGCCATCCGCCGTCGCACCGGAGGAATTTCTGACCGCCAATCGAGGTAAATTTCGTACCCCCGACTCGTTTTTCCACGCTGATTCCTCCTGTGGCCAAATCGGAGCTAAAATCCCGGCAAAATGGCCGGAATACAGGGCCGAAGCCCAGCGGCGCCGCCGTGCCCCTTCTCGATTTTTGCCTCCGATGAGGCCCTTCCCGGTCTCCGTTTGATGCAATTTTTATATCACCGTGATCACCATTCTTTTCTCTACAGGTTGACCGGAGCCGAATCACCAAAACACGAACCTCGCCGGAGAGCCGCCACACCCGAGAGCGCCACCGCCGGTAAGCTCCGTTTTTCTGTGATTTTTTGGCCCCCCGAGGGCCCTAGGGTTGTTTTCTCGCAGGGACCGATGCGAGTGTGGTCGAATTCGGCCGAAAACAGCCAACCCGAGGCGAATCGCCGCCGCCAGCGGCGGCGCCTTTTCCGGAGTACGGCTGAGCCGCCGTGCCGGAGTTGCGACTTGGGCCGAAAGGGGCCCTGGGCCTAATTTGGGATTTTTTTGGAACACGTGCAGGTACCAGTAGTGCGTTTCAGTTCCCCGAGGAAAATTCAGGGAAAATTAGGGACAGCCTGCAAGCGCACTGTGAAGCCGTGTTCGGACCCCGAAACAAGTAAGGACCCCTCACCCTATTTCCTATCACGGTTTTAAAGTCCAATAAATGATAAAACGGTATTTCATGAATCAACAAATGTGTGAAATTGCTTAAGGTCACTAATGGATATTGGGCCCTAAATTATGATTCCAGTTCCCAAGTCGCCTCCCTGGGCGTGTGGTTCTGCCATTGCCTCCTACATGCTGGTAGGGGAAGCAGTACGCTAGTGGGAGCTCAAGTGGGCCAGATCAAGCGTGCGCACGGACGGCCCAGATGCACGCGCACGGACGGGCCAGATTCAATAAAAAACGGACGGCCCAGATTTAATCAAAATGGACGGCTATGATCAAAAGGCAAAAGGGTATAAATAGAACCCCCACACCTGACCACAAAAACCCTAGCTGCCTGCCCTCGCCGGAGAAGACGAACCAGACGTCGGAGGAGCCGACCGCCGCCACCCGCCGCCGTACCGGGGAGTTTTTCGACCGTCGATCGAGGTAAATTTCATACCCCTGACTCGTTTTTCCACGCTGAGTTCCCTTGTGGCCAAATCGGAGCTAAAATCCCGGCCAAACGGCCGGAAAACACGGCCGAAACCCAGCGGCGTCGCCGCGTCCCTCCTCGGTTTTTGCCTCCGATGAGGCCCTTCTCGGCCTCCGTTTGATGCAATTTTTATATCACCGTGATCACCATTCTTTTCTCTACAGGTTGATCAGAGCCGAATCACCAAAACACGAACCTCGCCGGAGAGCCGCCGCACCCGAGAGCACCGCTGCCGGTAAGCTTCAGTTTTTTCGTAATTTTTTGGCCCCCCGAGGGCCCTAGGGTTGTTTTATCACAGGGACCGATGAAAGTGTGGCCGAATTCGGCCAGAAACGGCCAAAAACGGCCAACCCGAGGTGAATCGCCGCCGCAAGCGGCGGCACCGTCGCCGGAGCACGGCGGAGTCGTCGTGCCGGAATTGCTATATTGGCCGAAAGGGGCCTTGGGTCTAATTTAGGATTTTTTGGAACACGTGCAGGTACCAGTAGTGCGTTTCAGTTCCCCGAAAAAAATTCAGAAAAATTTAAGGACAGCCTGTAGGCGCACTGTGGAGCCGTGTTCGGACCCCTAAACGAGTAAGGACCCCTCACCCTATTTTCTATCACGGTATTAAAGTTCAATAATGATAAAACGGTATTTCTTGAATCAACGAATGTGTGAAATTGCTTAAGGTCGCTAATGGAGCCCGAGTCTGGTGTGTTTGTCAGTTAACTGTTATTTGGCCTATTTTACAGTTTTAAATGCAGTATGAGGCCTGATGTTTTCATTTCATAGTTTCGTGTGCATATTTTACTGTTTTATTGATTATGGATTGAATGACTGAGAAACTGATGTTGTATGTTGTCTTGTTTGGCATAAATTACTGGTTTGCTTGTTTGTGTGTGAATTGATGATGCTGACTGAGGAAAATGGGGAATTAAAGGTTATGTAAATTGATAATTGTATAATGTGATCAGCCTGACTAGATATCCTGGGAGATGGTGGACGGACCGGGTCCGTAGGGAACCCTACCGGGATTGTGGTCTCTCATACCGGATAGGGTATGGAGACCTTATGTGTTTTGGCGCCCATACCGGACGGGGTATGGGGACGGCCCGTTTCACCCTCATACCGGACGGGATATTGAGGTTTATAGTTTTGGCGCCCATACCGGACGGGGTATGGGGACGGTCCTGGAATCTGATTACAAGTGTTAAGGGTTCACGGGTAGCGGGACCCCTATGGATCCCCATGGATACTAGTAGGCTGGTAAAAGAGAAAAAATATGTTGTGTAATGGTTGAATTACAAAAGGCGTGATAAGTATTATGTTATACAGTTTATATGATTTCATGATGATGATAATGTTATTGATTTCGTGTATTGTTTTATGAATTTCACCGAGGTAAGTGGATGGTAAAGGATTTTATTATTGATAAAAGGATTTGTTGTAAATTATGCTCCATTGGTCTTTTTGCGTTTTCTACCCACCTTTACCTCCGTGACGGTAAGATAGTGTGATGTCTTTACTGGGCTGGTGTAGCTCATTCCTTATTTAATCATTTCAGATCAGGAAGACATTGTTCCCGAGCCCGTTCCGCAGGAAGACGGCGAAGGGGACGCCAGAAGACTCCGTAGTTATATTTATAGCTTTTATTTTCGAGTTTCTCTTTTAGTTAGTTTGTTCTTTTATACTTTGAGCACGTTTTTGGTTTTAGTATAAGGGATGTTAATCAAATTTTTATTCCGCTTCCGCATTTGACCTTTTTAATACACATATTTCATTTCAAAATTCCAGGGCCGTTACATATATAATAAGTGGGAAACCTCTCGTTTTCTTTTGGAGGTGGTAACTAACCACAATCACTTGATTTTTGAATTTTAAATGACATTTACCGCTTATCCAAATTGGGTCGAGTCCCATCATGGGTGACCTATCCATCGGATAAATTTTAATATCTTCTACTCACAAGTGATTGGACCATTTCTCTCTTAAATTCTACAAAACTCATATGTAAATAGGTCGTGTGAACATGCCTACTTCAAGAGCACTTTGGCTATATATGTAACACCCAAAAAATTTTGTATTTTATTTTATTTTTATTTTTTAATTTATTTTAATTTTATTGAATTTTCGTTCAATTTTATTCTATTTTAATTTTTAATTTATAAGGTTTTAATTTAATTTAATTTAAATTAATAGAAATAAAAATAATAATAATAATAAAATAAGGTAAAATTATTTTTAGGATTTAATTGAAATTGATTTTGGAGAAAATGGGTGAAAATTTGGATTTTAGGGGTGTTTTTGAAAAGAAAATCGAAAACCGGGGGTCAAAACACATTTAGAAAAATAGTGTCACGTCAGCAGCCACGGCAGTAGCCCAGTCAGTAGCCCCGGCCAACCAGGATACGCTGCATGGCAAGGACGCTGACGCGGGAAGCCACACGGGACGGAGACACGTTGGCGATCCGCGTTCGCGCGATTGGACGGCCTAGATCCGTTCTCGCACGCACGGACGGCCCAGATCAAAGGCGCGCGTGGACGACCCAGATCTCACGCGTGCGGACGGCCCATATTTGATCATGCACGGACGGCTCAGATTGCATCGTGATGGACGGCTCAGATTTATTTCCAATTTAATCGCGATTGGACGACCCAGATTAAATCATGATGGACGGCCCAGATTGAAAGGTGAGAGTTACAAATAATCGCATCCACACCCAACCCCAAACCCTAGCCGCCAGAAACCTCGTCGGAGAAGACGACCCAGCCACTGGAGGAACCTGCCACTGCCACCACCTGCCGCTGCATCGGAGGATTTTCTGACTTCCAAACGAGGTAAAATTTCTCCCATTGGCTCATTTTTCAATGCTGAACCTCCCTGTGGTCAAATCGGAGACAAACCACCAGCCAATTGGCCGAAAAATACCGCCAACGTCTAGCGGCACCGCCGCAGGTTTTCTCAGTTTTTGCCTCCGATGAGGCCCTTCCCGTTTCCCGTTCGATGTAATTTTTATACCACTGTGACCACCGTCCTTCTCTCTACAGGTTGACCAGAGCAAAACACCGAATCGTAACTCGCGCCGGAGGAGCCACCGCACCCGAGAGCTTCGCTGCCGGTAAGTCTTGGTTTTTTGGAATTTTTTGGCCCACCGAGGGCCTTAGAGGTGTTTTATCATAGGAACCAATGCAAGTTTGGCCAAATTAGGCCAAAACGGCTAGAAACGGCCAACCCGAGGCATATCGCTGCCGTGGGCGGTGGCGCCGTCGTCGGAGCACGGCGGAGCCGCCGTGCTAGAATTTTGATATTGTTCGAAAGGACCCTGGGTCTGATTTGGGATTTTTTGGGGACACATGCAGGTACCGGAAGTGTGTTTCAATTTCCAGAGAAAAATTCAGGGAATCTAAGGACTGCCTGTAGGCGCAGTGAGAACCCGATTTCAGACTCCGAAACAAGTAAGGATCCCTCACCCTATTTTCTATCACGGCATTAAAGCCTAATAAATGATAAAACTGTATTTTATGAATTAATAGATATGTTAATTGATTAAGGTTGCTAATGAAACCCGAATCTGATAAATTTTCGGTCAGGTGTTGTTTGATTTATTTTACAGTTTTTGAATGCAGTATGGTGCCTGATGTGTTTATTCTATGGTTTCATATGCATGAATCACGGTTTCATTTATTATGCTTTGAATTATTGTGAACCTGATGTTGTGTTGCCTTGTTTGGTGTCCATTACTGGTTTACGTATTTTGTATTTGATTGGATAATTGAGATTAAGAAAAATAGTAAAAAAATATGTGAATTGATAATGGATAATGTCTACAGCCTCACTAGATATCCTGGGAGATGGTGGACGGACCGGGTACATAGGGAACCCTACTGGGAACGTGGTCTCTTATATCAGACAGGGTATGGAGACCTTAAGTGTTTTGGCGCCCATACCGAACGGGGTGTGGGAACAGCCCGTTTCACCCTCATACCGAACGGGGTATTGAGGTTTATGGTTTTGGCACCCATACCGGACAGGGTATGGGGACGACCCTGGAATTAAGTTATTAATGTGAATGGTTCACATGTAGCGGGGACCCCCTATCGATTCCAATGGATACTAGTAGGCTGAATAAAAGAGAAAAATTATTTCCTGATGATTGAAATACAAAAGCATGATATGTGTTATGTTGTAGAGTGTGCATGATCTTATGATATTTATGATGTAATTGTTTTCATGAATCTCACCGAGATAGGTGGACAGTAAAGAGTTTTATTATTGATAAATAAGTTTGTTATAAATTATGCTCCATTGGTCGTTTTCGTTTTCTACCAACCTTTACTTTCTGTGACAGTGAGATAGTGTGATGTCTTTACTGGGCTAGTGTAGCTCATTCCTTACTTAACCATTTCAGATCAGGAGGATTTGGTTCCCGAGCCTGTTCTACAGGAAGACGGCGAGTAGAAGCAAAAGAATTATTTAGTTTTCCTTACAGTATCTTTCATAGTATTTCCTTTAAGTTAGTTTATTCTTTCATACTTTAATTCGTTTTGATTATTGTGTAAGGGATGTTAATCATAATCTGTTTTATTTCACTTCCGCACTTAGAATAAATATATATACATTTCCTTTTAATTTCCGGGGCCGTTACAATATATCTATTATGAGTATATAGCTGCTCGAATAGTGAAGCTTGGAGTATATAATTGTATGCTATCCCAAATCACATATCACATTTATATCTCTAATAATCTCATTTAACTAATAAAGTGAGTACATCCATAATTATGTTTTTCCATAGATAAACAAAATTGATCGACCAATGAATGTACATCAATAATGTGATATATTTTTTAAATTGTAATATTCCTATATCTTAATTCTCTCACATTTTATTTAACTCATTTTTCAGAGATATCCCTTTGGACTGAATCATTCATGATCTTTTGATTATTTCTTAAGATAATGAACCTTAACTAAAAGGTTCAAGAAACAGATTAGAATCATGAGAGTATTAGATGAGATTCTCTTAAAATCTTGGGGTCTCACATAATATTAAAGTTGAGATCTTAATTTTATTGTGCTTTGATCAAATTAGTACACATGTGGTATAAATCACTTGTTACAGTATTCTCTCATTTCTTATGGAGTGCATGTCTTTTATTTCTTATAAATATCGTACGCGTTGTAGTAAAATATATTCAATATCTAACTTGAGTTTACTTAAATATTTTTTTAACTCTTCAGAACTCTAATATGACAATAAGACAGATAGAGTGATAGTTATTAAATTATTCACTTAGTGTCATAAACTTAGCAATTTTACTTAGTGATAATTATTAAATTATTCACTTAGTGTCATAAACTTAGCAATTTTATTATGATTTAATTCCTCACTTTGATGAGTGGCAACAATTATTAATATTTAAGTTGGCTCTTAATTACCACCTAGGTAATTAGCTTATATTTGTCTCATCTTTGTCATACCAATGACAAAACAATTATTTATGTGAGAAGATCAACCTTATATCTATCCGAAATGTTTTCTCTAAATGTATAGATGTATACAACATATGTATATATGTTTGTATATTTACGCTCTACAATAAATGTAAATAAGGCAATAAAAAATAAAAATGTAAAGTCTTTCATTCATAACAAAACTAGTGAACATGGTTGGTAAATATATTAAATATAAGTACATTTAACACCTATGCAAACCTAATGATGTAACATGCCTATAACATCTCTTTGTTAGGTTTTGTAAATGGATTTGCTACCATATCGTGCGTAGATATATATTTCATATTCACTTCTTTTCGTGCAACTATATCCTTTACGAAATTGTATTTGATCTCTATATGTTTTGTTTTTTCATGAAATTTGAGATCTTTTGTATATGTTATTGCCGATTGACTGTTATAGTTCACAATTATTAGTTCACTAGCAATTCCATTAACTTATGAGGGTATTAGATGAGATTCTCTTAAAATCTCAAGGTCTCACACAATATTAAAGTTGAGATCTTAATTTTATTGTGCTTTGATCAAATTAGTATACATGTGGTATAAATCACATGTTACAGTATTCTCTCATTTCTCATGGAGTGCATGTCTTTTATTTCTTACAAATATCGTACATGTTGTAGTAAGATATACTCAATATCTAACTCGAGTTCACTTCAATACTTTTTTAACTCTTCAGAACTCTAATATGACAATGAGACAAATAAAGTGATAATTATTAAATTATTCACTTAGTGTCATAAACTTAGCAATTTTATTATGATTTAATTCCTCACCCTAATGAGTGGCAACAATTATTAATATTTAAGTTGGCTCTTAATTACTACCTAGGTAATTAGCTTAAATTTGTCTCATCTTTGTCATACCAATAACGAAGACAATTGCCTGTGTGAGAAGGCCAACCTTATAGCTGTCCGACATGTTTTCTCTAAATGTATAGATGTATACAACATATGTATATATGTTTATATATTTATGCTCTACAACAAATGTAAATAAGGTAATAAAAAATAAAAAAGTAAAGTTTTTCATTGATAACATAACCAGTGAACATGGTTAGAAAATATATAAAATGTAAGTACATTTAATAGCTATATAAACCTAATGATTTAACATGCCTATAATATGCATCTTTTGGTATAGGCTTTGTAAATGAATCTGCTACCATATCGTGCATAGATGTACTTCATGTTCACTTCTTTTCGTGCAACCATATCCTTTACAAAATTGTATTTAATATCTATATGTTTTGTTTTTCTATGAAATTTGGGATCTTTAGTATATTCTATTGTTGCTTGACTATCACAGTTCACAATTACTGGTTCACTAGTAATATCATTGACTCATGAGGGTATTAAATGATATTCTCTTAAAATCTCAGGGTCTCACATAATATTAAAGTTGAGATCTTAATTTTATTACGTTTTGATCAAATTAGTACACATGTGGTATAAATCATATGTTATGGTATTCTCTCCTTTCCCATAGAGTGTATGTCTTTTATTTCTTACAAATATCGTACATGTTGTAGTAAGATATACTCAATATCTAACTCGAATTCACTTAAATACTTTTTTAACTCTTCAAAAATCTAATATGACAACGAGACAAATAAAATGATAATTATTGAATTATTCACTAAATGTCATAAACTTAACAATTTTATTATGATTTAATTCCTCACCCTGATGAGTGACGATAATTATTGATATTTAAGCTGACTCTCAATTACCACTAGGTAATTAGCATAAATTTGTCTATCTTTGTCATACCAATAACAAAGGCATCTGCCTATGTGAGAAGGTCAACCTTTTATGTGTCCAACAGGTTTTCTCTAAATATATAGATGTATACATATGTATACATGTTTATATATTTATGCTTTACAATAAATGTAAATAAGGAAATAAAAAATAAAAAAGTAAAGTCTTTTATTGATAACATAACCAGTGAACATGGTTGGAAAATATATAAAATGTAAGTACATTTAACACATATGCAAACCTAATGATTTAACATGCCTATAATACGCATATCTTGGTATAGGCTTTGTAAATGGATCTACTACCATATCGTGCATAGATGTATACTTCATGTTTATTTCTTTTCATGCAACCATATCCTTTACGAAATTATATTTAATATCTATATGTTTTGTTTTTTCATGAAATTTGGGATCTTTAGTAGATGCTATTGCTGTTTGACTGTCACAGTTCACAATTACTTATTCATTAGCAATACCAATGACTCATGAGGGTATTAGATGAGATTCTCTTAAAATTTTAGGGTCTCACACCAATATTAAAGTTGAGATCTTAATTTTATTACACTTTGATTAAATTAGTACACATGTGGTATAAATCACATGTTACGGTATTCTCTCATTTCCTATGGAGTGTATGCCTTTTATTTCTTACAAATATCTACATGTTGTAGTAAGATATAATCAATATCTAAGTTGAGTCCACTTAAATACTTTTTAACTGTTTAGAACTCTAATATGACGATGAAACAGATAAAGTGATAATTATTAAATTATTCACTTAGTGTTATAAACTTATCAATTTTATTATGATTTAATTTCTCATCTTGATGAGTGACGACAATTATTAATATTTAAGTTAGCTCTTAATTACTACCTTGGTAATTAGCTTAAATTTGTCTTATTTTTGTCATACCAATAACAAAGGCAATTGCCTTTGTGGGAAGGCCAACCTTATAGCTATCCGACATGTTTTCTCTAAATGTATAGATGTATACAACATATGTATACATGTTTGTATATTTATGTTCTACAACAAATGTAAATAAGGTAATAAAAAATAAAAAAATAAAGTCTTTCATTGATTACATAACCAGTGAACATAGTTGGCAAATATATAAAATGTGAGTACATTTAACACCTATGTAAACTTAATGATTTAACATGCATATAATATGCATCTCTTGGTGTAGGCTTTGTAAATGGATCTGCTACCATATCGTGCATAGATATGTACTTAATGTTCACTTCTCGTGCAACCATCTCCTTTACAAAATTATATTTAATATCTATATGTTTTATTTTTCCATGAAATTTGGGATCTTTAGTATATGTTATTGCTGCTTGACTGTCACAATTCATAATTATTAGTTTATTAGCTATACCATTGACTCCCAAATGGTCCATAAACATTTTTAACCAAATAGTTTCTTGCACTGCAGCTAAAAAAACTATAAACTCAGCTTTCATTATGGAAATGGCTATTCATGATTGTTTCTTATTGGTTCATGATATGACACCAAATTTTAGTAGGAAAGCATATCCAAAGGTAGATTTTTTTTTTTTCATCTAAGTCTCCTCCCTAATTAGCATCCATATAATCCTTCAAGTGTAAATCAAAACACTATTATCCCCGAATATGGAACAGTCAGGGCACGCAAATCACATTGATTCCCCGTACACTCGAACATGAAACGATATATCTGGGTGCACATTTATCACTTTACCAATACACTCAAAGACGTAATGACATGTATAGGCACATTGAAGCTTAGCATAATGTAAGTGCATTCAGAATAACTCATTTCTATAATAAGTGACACACACATACTAAAATCATATTTCAAAAATAAAAAATAAAGTAACACTTATATCGAAGTAAAACTTTAACAAATACTTACTTAGCACATATAAAAATACAAATAAAATAATTTCCAAAAATATGTGAGCCATGATATCACAATATCAACTTGAACATTTTTTATACTTAAAGTACGTAAAATATTTCAAAGCTACGTACGTTAATGAATTCATAATACCCACTTATCTTAGATCCAAAGTAGTCATATTTCAAACCTTTCATTTTTATCTATAGCTTTACAAATTCCTTTGGCAAAGTTTCGGGATGATTTGAGTTACTTTCTTTCTTTCTCATGAGTTATAACATTTTTTTGGCCATGAGCCTTCTTCATCTTCTCTTTTTTTTTCTTTGTTCTCACAAATTTAAAAATATTTTTCCTAAGATTTTTTTCTAAAGAAAACCTCATAATACTCTCAACAAAATCACACACTTCACACTTTTTCTTCTTCCACCATCTCTATGTTTTTTACTCTTTCTCTCCCATCCGCAATATCTCTTCCTCTATTCCCAAATCTCCTATTTATAGAAGTGGAGAACCACAAGAGAAATGTTGCCTCTCTTCTACCATTCCACTTTATATTGTTACTTTTTATTATGTTACTTTATCTAAAAAGTTCTCACATTTTTTCATGTCTCTTCATGTTTATTTTAGATTCTTCCACACTCTTCCAGTTGTTTCCTCATCTTGTCATTAATTTTTTGTTTGATTTTAAATTTGAGCTGAAATAGAGCCCATTAGACTCCTTTAGGCCCACATAAGCCCATAAAGCCTAAATAACAAACCATTATAAATCTCTTTATATTTCTCTCAGTTTTTTTTTTTATGTTTGACTATAAATTATATCATCAACCTTAAGACAAAATTTATTACATCAAACACAAAAAATTAATTTGAAATTAATTTCGAGGTATCACAAAATATATAGTAAGATGTACTAATAACTAAAGTTACATAAATTAAAAGATTATTAATTTTAATAAATTAATTTCCCAATTAAAAATATTTTATAATTAAATAATGTTATATATTTAACAATCATAAATTTAAGATATTTCTTTATATAAATAAATAAAAATATTAACTGAGTTAAAAAAAATAGTAACAATAAATTCTAGATATTAATAAATAAACAAATTTGAATACTTAAACAAAAAATATATTAATAATGATAAAAGACTTACAAAAAAAAAGATCACTTATAAGTTTTAGTTTTAAGGTGTTATCTAACTAAATAAAGATATTAAATAAATTAAAAATTGAAACATAATTATGGCGTATTGTATTAAACACAGTGACGGTAATATTATATTATAACATGATTTATCATTTAAACATTATTATTATGTAATTTACTTCATCATCCATTCCTTCTTTTGTTTTTCTCTTTCTGTCTTCTTTCCTCTCTTTTAGAATTCGTTCTATATTTATTTCAGTGTAATTCAGTTCCGCTCTCCACATTTCGATTCTCTGTCACTACTCTCCGGATTTTACTTAGGAAGTTGATTTCGCTTTCTGATTCCTGGATTTATTTTGCTCTTGGTCCCTGAATTCACAGTGATATTCAATAGATGAGAATTCAACTTTTCAATTCGCCGATTTTTCTATGTTTATGAAAATGAGCAATCATGTGACATAGCTTGCTTTGATCTCGCGGAAGCGAAGATTGAGAGATCTAAGCTTCCAGTTCTGCCAGAATTTCTAGTTTAGAATTCTATTTCCCTCTTCTTTTCGCGTTTTCTCTTTGCAAGTGGTGTTTGTGTGGAAACTTGGTGGATTGGAAGGGCGAAAATGTCCAAGACAGTATATGAAGGATGGATGGTAAGGTACGGAAGGAGAAAGATCGGCCGATCGTTTATTCACATGCGATACTTCGTGCTCGAGCCTCGACTTCTCGCGTATTACAAGAGGAAGCCCCAAGATAATCAGGTGAAAAGGAAATGGTTGACTCGATGTTGCTTGCTTGGTTTACTGTTTTGAGGAAAACTTGTACACTTGAGAGTGGCTAGCTTTGATGAATATTTTCTTATTCCTTTTTATTTCTGATGTTGGAAGCGAGAAAGTGCTTTTAGAAATGCTAGTTTTAAGCATCTTTGATGATCGGTCTTGAGTAGCTTTAGACGATGACTATTATATTAGAGTAAGAGCATCTTGTAGGGAAAGGAGAATGATGCTAAAGAAAAAAAGGGGGGAAATGGGATTTTAGCAATTTTTTTAAAAATTAGTTTGCTTTCTTTTGCTTTGTATCTTTACGTAATCTATCCTGTTCAGAGCTGAATTTTACAGCTTTCTAATTCAGTTCTGAACTTGATGGATTTGAAAGCTATTCCCAAATAATGAAAATTTTGATTAAAAGTTGTTCGTGCTAAATCAGGTCCCAATCAAGACCATGTTAATAGATGGCAATTGTAGGGTGGAGGACCGGGGATTGAAGACTCACCATGGACATGTGAGTATATTTTCTTATTTTTTAGTGATGGACACCCGTAAAATTTTATTCCATAAAACATGTGTAGTATGCATATATGTGTTTATAAACATTTATTATGTATACTATTTAAGTATGTGTACATGTGTCTGGATATAGGTAGAGAATGTGTATGCATACAAAGACACATTCCTTATTGTTGACAAAATTCTTTTTTGAAGTATAAAGTATGAATTGTATTTATATAGGCACAAAGGGGATGCTGCCTATGTACAAAACATACAAGTCTATCAATGTATCAAAAGGTTTCGCTAAATTCTCCATGGAGCTAAGAGAATGACCTTGTAATAAAATTGAGACATAAAGTTAATGGCTTCAAGAGTTGGGACTCCATTGGTATATTTTTGAATTTCATCTCTGAGCATTGGTGGAATCCTGCATATACCTTCAAATTGACCCCCTAACTTTTTGTTATTAAAACATTATGTTGGAAAGATTATCGTTTTCAAGTCAATTAAGTGCAAATATATGAACAGTTACAATCCTCATGTTCTTAGATGTAATGGCATAATCTCATATGATCTGGAAATACATAAAGCTTCTGTGATGATCTTAGATGAACAAGTACAACTTTTTTTTGGGGGGGATGAAAGAATAGGTTTACTACAAATTGTAATGGAAGAGGCTAAGCAATCCTCCATATGGAGAAAAGGAAACAGCGAAAAACCGAAAGACAAGGTAAACCAACCAAAAACTTTGACTTTAATATATATCTATATATATTCTTTTTGATAGGAGAAAATCGAGTATGAATACTATGATTATGGCTTAAAAGTTAATGTTATTTATTATCAGAAAAAAATCGGCTGGGATCCAACCACTTGCATGTCTTGACAGATCAAAAAACTATTTGCCTCTGCAAAATATGATAGAATTTCAAAATTAGATTTTAAAGTTCTGCAGCAATCACAAATGAGTCGTTCACTTTGTAAATAGTTTTGAAAGGAGTTTACAAGGGTTCATCGTGTCTATACTAGATGATGAGGCTGCTTACTTCTGATATCTGGGGTTTGCCACTATTGAAATTTGTAATAAGTTTAGTATGGATTTGCATAGAAGGTATTGCTATATGAAGACTCGATTTTGATAGAAAAACGTTGCTTTCATAAAAAATGCACTCATGTCACGACCTCATGGACTGTCCAAGTGAAGGCCAAGATGTTTTAGGCCATGGACAAAGGCCATATGGGAACATACAAGGGTTAAACACAACATATGATGGACTTGGAACACATGGAAGGATTATCACAAGTTTAAGGGCCAAAGAATTCAAGAAAGCCTTGCAAACTTTTGCACAAGAGTGGATTCTTGAAGAAAAAAAGACTTAGAACAAATTTGAAAGTCCATAAGGGAAGAAGGGAGCTGGCCATGCGAGGCCCTACAAAATAGGGGCACATGGTCGAGAGAAAAAAAAACTCTTCCACCCATGAGATTTTCTCCTCTCTTCATCTCCATCCAAAATTCAGCTTCAAGAGTCCTAATCCAAGTAGGACTCATGATAATCAAGCTTAAAAAGTCCTATGTCATCTTTTCAAGAGTCTTAGTTAAATTTTCCTTTCACAAAATCATATTAAATAAGTATTTGAGTCATCTTAAACATAGAAAGATCAAGGGAGCTTATCTACACCTCATGGTCAATTTTCTCCTAGATTTTCTCAAGGAAGAAGAGTTCTTTTCTTCATCAAACTTGGCTGGATTTTAGCTCATCTTCAACACTAAAAATCATTAAAATAAAGGAGTCCAAACTGTGCAAGATAATCCAAGATAAAGTCAGCATAATCCTTGAAGATTTCAAAGACTATTTAAGAGAGAAGAGTCATGTTTATGTTAAGTTACAAGTCTTTATTTTATTATTTTCTTTAAAAGCCGTAGATAGGAATTCAAGATATGTTTCATAGATTTTAGATTTTGAGTTCTATTATAATTCTTTGGGGTTATGGCTATAAAAGGGCCTTACTTCTTTAGTTGTAATCAATTTAAGTTCAAGTTTAATAAAATAAAAGCTTTTTGCTTGGGTTAGCCTTCGACTTTTGAGTGCTCATTGGAGAGGTTTTCTTCAACCTTTCTTGTTGAGTAAATAATTGATTCAACTTATCAAGATAACTTTTGTAGCATTTTACCGATTCTTTTTCTTTTTGCCAATTACCTTTGTTCTTAATCACAGGTGATTGTGGGTTAAGTTGGAAGAGTTTATTTAGGGGTTAAGTTTTTGTACCAAATTGTATGTGTGGGTTTTTAATCACATTACTTGATCCAAGGTTCTGAATAAGGTTTTGAAACCAATGATCCTACATTCTGGCTATTGGGGTTTCTTCCAACCATGAGAAGCTTTTGAATTCCTCTTGTTCAAGAAATCTAAAAGACCAAAGATGGAAGGAAGGCTATAGACCGTTCCTTTATACGTTTGGAGCATTGGTGGGCCCTACCAAGCGTGATTATCATCCATAACAGACTCTTGTTTATCATTCTATTTTATTTTCTTGGTAAGAGAAGAAATATTATTATATTGAGAGAATAGAAGAAATATTTTACCATCGGACACTTTGCCTTTCAGTATTATATTGGGATTGTTCCTTTGTCTGTAGACACTTCACCATTAGAGACTTTG
>NW_019014668.1:1441729-1461629 GCF_000150535.2 Carica papaya
TTAATGTATATAAATAATAAATCTATATGAAATTCAGATCTAAGTGGATTTAACCAGAATGCAGTTGGGCCAAAAATAAAATAAATTTGGTCAACCTGGCTCTGATTCAGGGAGTATTCAAGTTTTATATATTTAAAACCTGGTTGGGTTCGGGTTTTGCAAATCCCTTTGGAACTTGACTGGCTACCATTCCTAATAGGCAGTTTCTATGACTGGGAGAAAGTCAAGTAGTCATGGAACAACCCTTGAAGTCATAGGAGGAGACTTCAATATGTTGTTATTGAGCAAGAAACATTGTCTATATTAGCCTATGAGGCATGCGATGCTGAATCCAGACATGAAGGATCTAAACCTTATGGATCTTTTTTCAGGTGGTTAGTGGATGTGGTCTAACATGAAGGATAATGCTTCATTTTCCCATATTGATAGGTATTTGATTTGTTCTACTTTGATGTTAATGACCACTAACATTTTTCAGAAGATCCCCCCAAAAAATACCTCAGATTATCACCCTATTTGTTTCGAGTTGAATAGAATTACATGGTGCCTCAATTGTTTCTGTACCAAAAATATATGGTTCAAGGTGGAAGACTTACATATTAATGTGTCCTTGTGGGTGCAAATCTAACGAGGAGGATTTAACTAATTTCAGAATGACTAGCCTTTGCAAAGGCCCGAGTCAAAGAGTGGAGAAGTAGCAATGTCATAGCCAAGGAAACACCTTGAAAGGAGGAAATTAGAGTTTAATAGAAAAAGGAGGAAAGTAGCCAAGATTTAGCTTGTGCATGGTTACTTATAGAAGAGGTGGTTCGTGGCAAACATCTAGACTCGTTTGGCTCAAAGAGGGGATTTTTCACATGATCGCCAACTACCACTGGAAGACAAACTTCCTTGTTACAGTTGTGGTGGGAGGGGTGGATCACGAATTGAGATGTTGTTTGAATGATGCTTTTAGGGGTTTCTATCAGCGGCTATATGTTGAAGAGGAATATAGAAGACCAAATTTGGATGCAGTGGAGTTTGGCACAATTGAGGCTCGAGACATTACTTGGTTGGAAAGACCTTTTTCAGCTAAAGAGAGACTAGAAATTTTAATGAGCTGCAACAGTGATAAAGCTCTTGAACCGAACAGTTCTCTATGTTTTCTTGCAGTAAAGTTCGTGCTGTTATTAGGGGTGGTTTTGTCTCTTTTTGGGGGTTTCTATGATACAGGAAATTCATGACCTTTTTGAACTCAAGCTTCAAGTTCTGATCCCAAGGTGGAAGGTGCAGTTGGTGTGACGGATATATGACTAATTAATTTGGCGAATAGCATTTACAAACTAATTCTAACAGTACTTGCCAATAGATATATAGGGCTATAGGCCAGGTGGTGAGGGAGAGGTAACATGCATTTTGTGAAGGTCGGCAGATCCTGGAGGCAGTTCCAGTCGCTAATGAAAGTTGTCGACTGTGTCTTTAAATCTGGGAATGGGAAGATTTTGTGCAAGCTTGACATTGGAAAAGGAAATAAACCATGTCTCTTGATCAATCTTGCTCTATTTTGTTAGGGTCCCTACTAATGGATATAGTTATGGGACAGTGAATATAACAATTTGCAGACTTTATTGAATGTTTTGGAGTTCTTCAACCTTTATCTATTTTGAATGAAATTTAGGCTCATTAAGAGAGAATCTGATGATCTCTTGAGTAAGAGTCTCTATACATACTCTTCCTTTTACAGCCATGTAAATTTTTACTATAGAGGAAGTAGTTACAGTACTCATTATGGAATTAGTCCTAATTTCAGATTTTAGTAAGTATCTCTTATTATCCTCTTTCTATCTCATACTTCACCTAGACAATACATATATCCTATACATATCGTGCAGATTTATTACACATAATACAATATCTTGATACATTATTAGACACAATAATATCTAAATGCACAATTTAGTTTCTCTTCCTCCTTTGATGTAAAAAAATTGTAATTAAAATTTTTGTTTACCGAATTTTTATTCATAATACTTAATTTGCAACAAGTAGATACATTTATGAGAGAATTAGAGAGATATTTAGTAGAGAATTAAATATAAATCAGTCCCATAACTGCTTTCTACTCATTTCGGGTTGATAACTTTTTGCTAACACTGGACTAACACTGATTAAAGTGGAATTCTGTTATCCCGATGCTAACACTGGGCTAGTTACTATTTATGGGAATTCATTGCAAGAAAAGTAAAAGTGCAGTAATTCATGTTTAGCTGGTCAAAGGCCTTTCCTATCTGCAGAAAACATCATGATTCTGGTTCGGCGGTAATTATTTTGAGAGGATGCCACTTTTTTTCTCTTTTCGCCCTCTTTCTAACTTAATAATGATTTACTCTTTAAACTTGACAGTTAAAAGTGATTGTCTTTTACTGCTTTGAGATGATGCCATAATTTGTTCTTTATGTAGATGCACTTGCCATTTGATTTTAGAAAAGTTGCCTTAGTGCCTTCTAGGTGGGGCAATATAGGAGTAGGAAAGGAACTTGTGCGTACAGATTTTGTATAGTTGTTCTAACAACATTGATGTATTGATGTTGTACTTAACCTATATAGTCTGATTTAGATTTCTAGCTTGGTGTGCATTTTGGCGTCACACCTTAATATTCAAATATTTTGTCAGATTCAGTGCTGCAGAGGATGAAGATGATACTCGTCCAAATTTACTGCGGAGAACAACAATTGGAAATGGTGCTTCTTGATTCCTCTTCTTTCTGATTTGTCTTAATTTTGTGCGATCTCGCTGAAGCTCACCATATTCTAGAAACTAGCAGGTCCACCTGAATCAATACTCGATTGGACTAAGGAGTTCGACTCAGAATTGTCAAACCAGAATGTCAACAATCAAGCATTTTCTGGAAAGCACTGGCGACTTCTTCAATGTCAAAATGGTCAGTATCTTCCCTAGCATTTTATCTTGGTTGGCGATTGACTTCAGGCATGACAATCAAATTCTTCTTATTTCCTAACTAAGCATTCTGGAAAACCTTCATGTATTATAGGAACTGGATAAGTTGGATTTTTATCTATGTTCTTGGGGCTTCATAAATTGCTAACAACTTACTTTTAGTATATAATGTGGCAGGACTCCGCATTTTTGAAGAGCTTCTTGAAGTTGATTACCTTGTATGGATTTGCTTGCTTATTATATTTGTGATCTTGTTTTGTCTAAACTATTCAGATATTTGGGGTCACAATCATCATTACGGTTTTCTTGGTGCAGCCAAGGAGCTGTACTAGAGCCATGAAGGCTGTAGGTGTTGTGGAGGCTTCCTGTGAAGAAATATTTGGTCTGGTAATGAGCATGGATGGAACACGATATGAGTATGTGTTCTCTTCTTTCAACTATACTTTTCATAGTTCGAATATATAATATCATTTAATAGTGCTTATCCTATCCAGAAAATCTCTCTCTCTCTCTCTATGTCCATGTGGGGCGCGTGTCCACTGATCCAGCATGGGGAGATTCTAGTGTTTGTACATGTATAGACATTGTGATTGAAAGACCTTTTGTCCATAAATGCTCTTGCTAAAGCTTTTATTTTTTAGTTTTAGTATAAAGTATGTCCAAATCAGTGTGAAAAGCATAGATTTTAAGCATTCCCTGGTTAATGGCAGAATAATATTACATCTATTACAACTTTTTTTGATAATGTTAGTTGGCATTTGATATTGTAAATTAGGCTTCTTAGCAATCTTGAGGCTCAAGTATATAAATATTAATAGGATTATCAAGAGACTTACCAGGACAAATCAAGGGAATTATCTAATTTTGAGTTTGCATGTTCCGTCACTCTTCTGTGAAATTTTCATCTTAGGAAGGAGCCAATTCCATGATAAAAGATGCAGATATTCTTCTGCGCGCAGAATAGGACCCAACAGATGTTAAATAGGACACGTGAAGCCTGTTGAACTCTCATCTTTTATATTGTCTAATGCAAACCGCTTAAATTTGTATTTAACTACCAAATAAGATCATCTTTTGAATTTTATGGTTCCTTAATCTGATCTCGTAAGAGTGTTTTGAAAGAGATCTCAGAGAGATACACACAAATCCTCTCCACTTCCACCCTTTCCCATCTCTTTTTTCATGTTTTAAGTTTCTTCAATCGTCCATCTCTTTCTTGTCGAATGTTTTGTTATTTTATCATTTTTTACTTGTTCATTCTCTTCTATGACTATAAAATTGGCCTTGTATCTTGGGTAGGTTATTTTTTTTCTTTTTCTTTTTTGTCGTTATGGTTGTATCTGATAGCTGGTTGAGGGTGATACGTATCAGCATCTTGTTTAATAATGCTCCAGTTTGTATTTTGTGACACTGAAGTTAAATTCTGGACATTTGTTGTTGGTTGTCTTACTTGTCACAAATGCTTAGGCCCTGTTTAGTTTAGGAAAATATCTCCATTTTCTTAAGATTTTTCCTTTTTTCTTTTAAAAGAAAGTAGAAGCATGTTTATTTAAGTGAACTAAAATTATTTTCGTCCAAAATAATTTTCTAACAATAGAGAAAATGACCTTCTTGATAAGATTGCTACTCTTGATAGATTGGCCTCAGATGACGTTACTTAATGAACAACAATTTGGTCCCCTTTAAGAATTTATTTGAGGAGATTCTTGTTAGAACATATTATTTTGAGGCAGAAATCTAGGGTGAAATGACTTAAAAGAAGGTGATGCCAATACCGAACTCTTTTTGTGGTGGGGAATGGGAGAGGGAGGAAGAATTATTATGGAGCATGGGCGATTTTTTGGCTGAATGATTACGGATTACTTTATGAAGTTGTATTTAGATGAGAATATCGACTGTCCTTTATTGAGGGCACTGATTGGTGTTTGATTATGGGGAGTGAGCTAAATGGATCAAGAGATCTTTCAAGGAGTGCTAAATTAAGAGGGCTTTCTGGGATCTTGGTGTGGATAAGGCTCCGGTTCCCAATGGTTTTACTTTACCCTTTCTTTAGAGATGTTGGGATTTCATTAATGAAAACATAAAGTGTTTTGAGGAATTCCACCTCATTGGTAAAATTAATACTTGCATGAATTCTTTCTTTATTAATTAGTCCCTTAGAAAGATCATGCCCGTAAGGCTTCAGATTATCAACCTATAAGGCTAGTCACTGGTGTATAATCAGAAGAGCTCTTTCCTATGTTGACTTGGGTGCTAGATGGGACCATTTATGACCAGTAGAGTGCTTTGGATTACAAGTAGATGTTATTTGAGATGTCTCTCTTATTGGAAATTAGCTAGTGAAGAAAAATAGAATATTTAGAAAACGAGGTCTGGTCCCCAAGCACTAACCACATGCTTATTGCTAAGGTATTTGGAAAATGCCAATTCCTTCAAAAGTAAAGGTGTTTACATGGACTGCCATGCAGCGGAAGTTCTACATGAGTAAGATGTTAGAAATCCGTTGACCTCACCAAGCTCTTCCTCTGGACATCTGTTTCATGTGTTTCACATGGGACTCTGGACTAAGTTGATTCACATGTTTGGGCTTAGCCAGGTCACGCCCCCAACGATGGAAAGATTTTTTTTTTTTTTCATTCATTCATGAGGAACAGAGGGTGCAGAAGTATTCCCAACACTAGTATAAAAATATTCTGAACATTAATGTGGAAATATTCTCAACACTGATGTGGAAATATTCTCAGCATTAACATTGAAATATTCTCAGCATTTAATTCATTATTTTCAGCCTTTAATTTTTGATTTAGTAAAAAACCAACTATTATTAGCTGTATCTTTTGGTATTAATTGCTAGATTTTTTAACGTTATTAGATTTTATTTTTGATTCCTTATATACTGTAAACTAATTGTCAAATCTTCCTATAAAAGGAAAGTAATTAATTATAAAGTATGTATATATTGGTTGTTTTCAGCCATTCGAAGTGCAGAAAGAAATTACTCCATTTCTACATGGTATCTGATCAACTCAGACTTTGACAGCCTGCATTCTTGAAAGAAAAAAGTCCGTGGCTGCTAAGAAAGGAGCCTCCTCGATAGATGTCATCCCAAGTCATATAAGCCAACTAGGAGCCTTCAACGGCTAGCTCCTCACTATCACCGGCCACAAATTAAATGGCCAGAATTACTTGCGATGGTCATAATCAATCCTCACCTTCAGATCCGGAAAAGGAAACGGTGAATACCTTACTAGTGAAGCTGTACAACTGAAGAAGGAAGACACAACATATCAAGCATAAAAAACAGAAAATAACCAATTAACGTTGTGGCAACTAAATTTAATGATGAGTAAAATAGGAGAAAATTTTATCACTACGAAATTGTAGCAGAAATATGGGAAGCAATAACGGAGGCACACCCACACATAAAAAGGACGTCTGAACTTTTTGAAATCAGATGCCTTCTTCATGATCAATCATAAGGAAAATTTATTGTCACTGAATATTTCAACATACTCAACCATCATTGGCAGCAACATGATGTGTTTGAAAAACATGTGGAAATGGGAGATGGTGATTGTATCACAAGAAACTTTTGGAACAAAAGAGATTATACAACTTCTTAATAGGTAAATAAAAACTTAGATGATGTGCATAGGAAGATCCTTCCCAAACGACCAATTCCCAGCATTCGTGAAGCATTTACTGAAGTTAGGCGTGAAGAAAGCTGCAGGAAAGTCATGATGGAAACTCATAATTCATTCAATAATATCGAAGCAACTGCTTTTATAATTATAGGAGGACAACGACCACTCAACTCTTGGAAACAAAGGAAGGAAAGACCAAAATGTGATCATTGTTACAAGTTTGGTCACACTAAGGGTAAATGTTGGGATTTTCATGGGAGATCAGAAGATGCAAAACTTAGGCAGAGCAGAAGTAATTCAGCCACCTCAAGAGAAAAGCTCAAAAGTACTGGGACATCTGTCTTCAACAAAAAACAACCAAAATTACTCCAACAATTGTTTGTACAGCAAAACAATTCACCTGTTCCCTCCATAGCCTCGAGATCTATGGCTCACAAAGGTAACATCCTATATGCCCTTAATGTTGGAAAGGAACAATTTATTGTCTGAATTCTTGACTCGGGTGTCTTTGACTTTATGACTGGAGATTCCTAATTATTTACTAACCTTATTCCATGTAACACAATCACAAGTCATTGACTTAATACTTCACTCTATGTGATTTGTTCCAAAACTAGATTGTTACTAGTTATCTATAAGCAAATTGGCTTGAAGTGATAATTGTGTCGCTAAATTTTTTAAAAATTTGTGTGAATTTCAAGGTACGGACACAGGGAGGACGATTGGAAATGGCAAGGAGTGTTTCGGATTGTGCCTCCTCACCTGTAACGACTTTGAAAGTGGACAAGCTCTACATATTAGTGGTCTAGTTTCACATAACGCTTTAATTAATGCTTCCAATAATGACATTATTTTATAGCATTTTCAGTTAGCTCATCCCAATTTTGTGTACTTTGAAAAGTTATTGTCGTTGATATTCAAAAACATAATCCAAAATTATTTCAATATGAAGTCATCAGTTATTAAAACACACACGAAATCCATTTCCAAACCATTCATATAAACTCTCTCATATGTTCATAATATTTCATAGAGATCTATGGGGACTAGCTCGCGTTAAGCATGTAGTTAGGTTTCGTTGGTTTGTGTCCTTTACTAATAATCGCACTCATTTGACATGGGTTTTTCTTCTTAAAAAAAAGTCAGAAGTTGAGTAACTCTTTCGAAATTTTCACAAAATGATCCAAAATTAGTTCTAAACAAAAATGAAAGCCTTAGAATAGATAATGCCAAAGATAATGTTCTGGGAGGTTATTTGTTGGATTAAGGAATCATCCATCAAAGTTTTTGTCTAAATATCCCACAATGACATAAGATTGCAGAAAGAAAAAGCATACACCTCCTTGAAATCGCGTGTTCTTTGAGAATTGTAACTATTGTTCCAAAACATTTTTGGGGGGATGCCATCCTTACTGTAGCTTACCTCATAAACTGAATGCCATTTTGTGTTTTCAACTTCCAAATCTCATTCAAAATTCGTCCTAAACATTATCTTTCTTGCCTTGTGTCAATAATTCCACTAAAAGTATTTCGAGTTCTGACTTTGTCCATATTTATCTCACAACCGTGAAAAACTCGACCCTCATACTATAAAATGTATATTTTTGGGATACTCACCAAATAAGAAAGGTACAAGTGTTATTCCATAACCACTCGGAGATATTACCATTTTGTGGATGTCTTTTTTCTTTGAGAATGAAGCATTTTATCGCGATATTGCCATTTAGGTGGAGAGAGAAAACAATGAGGAATGTTAGTATCGGGATTTTGAGATTTCATTTCTAGAACCAATCCCAAGTTTTCCAGATCTCTTTGAATTCGCACCTCGAAGTGTAAATTCTAGCATTGAGTAAGTATTTCCAGCATATAATTCTCCACCTCCGAAGTTACTAAGAAATAATGTGCACAACGAGTTTTGTACCTATGCAAGGAGAGCACATGTTCCCATATTGGAGAAAAATTTTCAAACACTGCCTGAACCTGAATAAGAGTCCAATTCGAATTCATCAAATGAAGGTACTATAATTTTTGAAAATTATAGAAATAATTTGAGCTGGCTTATTGCTCTGCGGTAGGGTGCAAATGTATCTTTATGGTAAAACTTAAGGATGAAGGAAGCATCGACCAATATAAAGCACAATTTATGGCAAAAAGATTTACCATTGTTATGGCGACTATCAAGATACATCTGTACTAGTGGGTAAGCTAAATACTATCTGTGCTCTCTTTTCATTAGCTGTAAATTTGAATTGATCTCTATTCTAGTTAAATTTGAAAAATGTATTCTTAAGTAGAGACCTAGTTGAAAAAGTGTATATAAAGATCTCTCTTGGATTTGAAACTCTAGATATGAGATATCAGGTTTACAAGTTAAGGTCATTATATAGTCTTAAGCAATCCCCAAGAGTTTGGTTCAAAAAATTCACAAGACTACTGCAACAATGTGGATATTCTAATGTCAAGCGGGCTATACACTATTTATAAAGAAATCAAACCATAGTAAGTTATCTATTTTAATAGGTTGATGAGATAATTATCACTGGTGATTTCACAAAAGAACTAATTAATTTTAAGAAAACTCGGGCTAAGAAATTCGAGATTAAAGATATAGGAAATCTTTGATATTCCCTAGGAATGAAGGTGGCAAGATCAAGAGAAGTAATCTATATGTCTCAGAGAAAATATATCATAGATTTGCTTACCGAATGTGGGATGTTGGGGTTTAAACTAGCTGAGACCCCTATGGAAACCACCCATAAGTTGGGGATGTCTAGAAAAGAAAAGGTGTTCTAGTTGATAAAATTCGGTACCAAAGATTGTAGGCAAACTCATTTACCTCTTATATACACGTCCAAATATTGGAGTTTTTGTTAACATTGTAAGTCAACTCATGAATAATTCACAAGAAGAACATACAGAGGTTGCTTATAGGATTTTGAGATACTTGTAGTTAACACCTTACCAGAATTTATTCTTTAAGAATGGCCTTGATAGAGATCAAGGTGGCACAAATCAAAATAAACTACATGGGAGCTCATGGATACATGAGAGCTCATGGCTACAAAAGAAATCATGGCCACATGAGCTTAGGAGGTCACGGCCACATTAGAGGAGAACAAGATACAACTAAGGAAGTAAAATCAAAATGATAAACTACATTGGAAATTAAAAAAAAAATGGCCTCTTCAGTGTCAGCTCTCTTTACTCTTTTTTAGCCGGTCATAATTCTAATGAATAATATCATTTCTTCTAAAACATCATTTGGAAATCGCGTGCCTTCGTAAAAATAGCTTTTTTTGCTTAAGAAGCTGTAAAAGAGAAAATCCTTACAATGGGCAATTTGATAAAAAAAGGGCACACTACTATCAACAAGTGTTTCTTATGTAAGAGATCTCTTGAATCATGTAATTATCTACTCTTGAAATGTTAAAATCTCACAAATTCTAGAGCATAATACTCGGACTTTTGGGAATTTCTTGGGTAATGGTAGATTCTGTTTCTCTCGAACTTTTGGCATGGGAAAACTTGAGGAGCAACAAAGCGCTTACATTAATTCTTCTTACCATATTCTGGGCTATTTAGAAGGAGAGAAACAAAGATTTTGAGGGGTTTGAATAAGATTTTAATAGCATGAAGAATAAATAGTTTCATTATTTTGACTCTACTGTTTTAGGGTATAATGTAGAATATTTTGAAAATTTAGGTTATATTGTAGATATGTTAATTGCATTGTAAAGTTTTTGTAAATGGATAGTGCTCCATTGGCACCTCACATCAATACATCTTATCTTCTTTTTTTTTTTTAAAAAAAGATACAACTAAAGAAGCTCCTCAAGACACAAGTCATGAAGAAGCCCGTCCACATGGAGATAAGCATCGGACGGATCCAACTCAGGGTACACTTAGGCTATATGGATGGATTATCACCATGTCAAGTGGATTGATCACAAGGTCATGGATCAATAAACTCAAGAAAGACTTTCAAGCTTATGTTAAGGATGGATCCATGAAGAAGAAAGTTTTGGGCTGAACTTGGAAGGCCTTGAAAGATGGAGACTAAGCCCATGAAGCCATGGAGAGAGGCGGCCAATAACTTGTCCTATAACTCATGAATACCGAGCACTAAAGTGTCATACACATGGACTCTCGGCCAGCTCCTTCGCAAGAGATTTTATTCATTTACAACTCATCAAAATTGGCCAACAAGGAGTCCTACAAGTCATGAGTTTCATCCAAATCTTCTACAAATCTTTTACAAGCAATCGACCGTCAGTATCCTACAAAAGAGTCCTTAAATTCTTGGACTCTCGGGTATTTCATTCTTGGAAGCAGATCACTCTTCTTGGTAGCATCCTAGCTGATTACTTCTCTTCTGAAGCATATTTAACATGTGTATTTATCCAAGTATGGCCAAATATCACTCATCTATTAAGTCCTAGCCGAGCAAACTACTACAAGGGCCGACCAACTAAAAGCATAAAGAATCCTTAATATGTATCTTAGTCATGTGTAAATTATGATGTTATCACCTATGAGTAGTTGTTATTGAGAAGTCCTTGCTAATTAGTTAAGAGTCCTACTTTAAAGTAGTTTTTTTATATTAGGACTTTTGCTGATTAAGGTAACATGTTTCAACTTTCAACCTTCTTGTTGCATAAAGAATTTGTTTCAACTTATTAAGGTAACACGTAGCATTTTAATCAATTCATTTTGTTGAACTGATTTCAATTTATCAAGATGTTTCTTATGTCATTTTAATCAATTCATTTATTTCTATTATTTTAATTCCAATAACAGGTTGATTGTGGGTTAATTAAGTTTTTATGGTAATTGTGTATGTGTGAGTTCGGATTGCATAGTTGGTTATGGATTTTGCATCAGGTCCAAAACAAGATGTATAAATTTATAGTGATACTATTGGGTAGGATCTGTCCCAGACTGGAGATCAACTTTTGGTTATTGTTCATATATATGGAGAAATTTGGTCACCCAGAGAAGAAAGAAACAATATGTGCTATCTAGAAGTAGTATGAAAGCTGAATTGCGCACTATGGCTAATGCAATCTGTAAAGATATTTAGATTAGAAGATTACTCAAGGAATTAGGAATCAACCTATAAGACCCTATGAAGTTTTTTTGTGATAATTGGTTTGCTTTAAGTGTTGTAAAAACTCTAATTTATCATGACAAAACTAAACATGTTGAGATTGATCATCACTTCATCAAAGAAAAAGTAGAAGGCAATCTTATCTAACTGGTCTACATACCACCAAGGTCACAAGTTGCAGACAATGAAAGCCTTGCCTCGAAAAAGCTTTAAAGGCCTAAGTTTCAAGTTTGAGATGAATAACATTTTTAACCCAGGTTGAGAGCTAGTGTGGAAATATTCTCAGCATAAATGTGAAAATATTATTAGTATTGTAAATTTTAGGAGAAAAATAATAATTTTATTATCACCCTTTAGGTTGTTACACTTAGAGTATTTATAAAATTCATAATCTACTAATAAGAAACTTTTTATTTTATTAGAATTCTAATAATATGATATAATTATTCTCATAGAATCCTAATTACATAATACAATATAATAAATAATAAACTAAAATACTTAAATAATAACTTATACTACTCACACTCTCCTTCCTTCAAGTTGGTCCGAGGATATCTCTCATGCCCAACTTGCAGATCAGGTTTTGAAGAGTCATCTTGCAGTTTATCAGTACCAATCATCTTTCTTGTTTGAATATTATGATTTTAGTAGATTTGTTGCACTTATAGTTGATGAAGAGTTAAATTAAGAAAGGATACGCTTTAGGGTTTTGAATCTCCTCATTCGAAAAGACTCTAACTATTGGTGGGTCAGATGTTTCACTTTTCTCAACTAAATTTTCTTGAGCTCTTGTAGGTCCACTATTCTCTCATGACCTCTAGTTTGTTTTCCATGCAACTTCCAGTAAATTTCTCTAGTGTGCTTTGACTTGTCACAATAGTCACACCTCTGTATATTTTTGGATTGTTCAAAATGAGTAACTAATGCAGCTTTCTCAACTGGTGTTATGTAAAACATGATACTTTTTCTACTTTTTTCTTATTAGATATAAGTTTGTTCTAATGAAGAAAAAAGATCCTTACCAAGCATTTGGACCTGTATTTAATCATATTATGTGTTCAAACCAGTTAAGAAATCATAAAATTCGCTCTTTTTCTATCAATTTCTAAAATTTGACTGCATTTGCAGGACAATCTGCTTGAAAGTCTTGATAGTAATTTAATTCCTACCATAATTCACTCAGTTCAGAAAAATATTATGAAATAGTAATATCTCATTGATTTGTGCCATGAACTTTATTCCGGAGTTCATAAATTTGACTGTTATTACCCACTTGTGAATATGTAAAAGATGTTGTATTTCATATTTTTTTTGCAGTATCGAGTAACAAATATATTCATGCAATATAAGGTTGCATGAAATTGATTAACCAAGAGATTACCAAAGAGTTTTCAAAGTTCTATTTGTTATACTCCAAATCACCTGTAATTTATCCCTGCAATCTTCTAATCTTGATAAACAATAAATAAAATCTTGATCAAGTAAGATAATTAATTTCATCAAGTTTTAAGGGGCTTATTTGTAATGAGAAGTTATCCGAATAAGAAACCATCACTTTTCTTGCTTATGTCATTTTAAAATGCTAAAGACAAAAAAAAAAATACCCAATAATGGAAAATAGATCTCTTAATTTATACCAAAATAACCAAAAAAGGATAGAAAAATACTGAAATCAGATTTGTTTGGCTGTCTGGCTCGGTTCTGCTCGAAAACAGCTCGGCTCAAAAACAGCTCGGCTCAAAAAATGGCTCAGCTCCGACTAAAAATTGGCTTGGCTTGGTGCAGTGGCTCGGCTCGGGTTGCAATCGGCTCGGCTCAACGGCTTCTTCGGTTCAGGCAGATCTACAGTACACGGTGGCCAGAAAAATGAAGCAGATTGGGGCCAGAAAAGCTTCCGCGTGCAGCTCTGCGCGTGGTGGAAGTTACTCATTTCACAGCTCATCGAAATTGGGATGCTATCATTTCAATTCCATAGGATGTAATTATTTTTTTTATCTTGTGACTTTGTGAGGAGGATGTCTCATCTTCTGATTTTGTTTTTCTTTTCTTTCTCATATTAATAAAGTTTCTTTTTCGATCAACAAAGTCTGGATTTCGAGAAGGCTTATAATTGGGTTAGCTGAGGCTTTGTCGAAAAGTTTTGGAGAGAAAACGTTTTGGTGCTATGTGGTGGGCTTGAGTATCGGTTGCTTCCCTTCTGTCTTTTTTTTAGACCGCTCTTCTGGACAAGTTGAACACTAAGGATTTATTCCAAGCTCTCAGACCAAATCAAGTGTTATCTCCGGGGGTGCGCATGATGTGTTATAAGGCTGTAGAGTCGAGTCTCTTGGTCACCTTTTCTTTTCGCATTGTCATTTCGGCTGGAAATCTTGGTCCCTGTTTTTTGACAGTTTTCATGTTGTCTGGACTTCACGAAAAAAAGTTGTAGGAGATTTCAACAAATGTAAAGAGTGGCAATGGTTTTTAGTGCTGAGATCTTTTCTTGTGGCGTTTCAGTACTTAAGTTAGAGAGAAATGCTAAAATCTTTAGAGATTATTATTCTGTTATTTTGGTTGTTTGGGACAAAAGCTCTTTTTGGTTGTCATTTTGAGCTATGGCCGATAGTCATCTGATCTGTTTTCTTATTTTTTTTTTTTTTTTAATAAAGTTCCTTTTTGTCTAAAAAATATAAAAATTTCAGAAAAGATTTTTTTTTTTTTTTGGCAAATGAAATCCTGGCAAATGTTAAAAACTTTATGTTAAACTGTACTACATCAAGGTGACGTCACCACCAGACTTCTGAACCCCAGAGTAACATCCAAGCACACATGATCCGATGTCACCTGTGCCTTATTTTGGCCAATCTGAAGATTTTCAAGTTCTCTCTTTTATTTTTTTTTCATGTATTTTTTATTTTATTTACAGTTACTGCTTTTCTGGTTTTATTTTGTGTTTTGAATTTTATTGCATAAATTTTTATTTCATTATTTTTTAATCTAAAAATAATTATATTTAAAATTTTGTAATAGAAAAAGTAGGATTTGTAGGAAGATAAATATAGTACATATGTGGGGAATAAGACATCCTTTTCAAGATTTCAACTAGAAGAATCGAAAAAACCTCCAAAAGAAAAACTCAAACCAAAAATAACTGAGCAGAGGAGTTTAGAATCCAAACCCACTTAATTACAAGATTATCACCTTCCAGTTTTATGTAACACCGAGGGAGCAATGTCTGAAACCATCCATGAGCTTTTGCCCTTCGTGTGGGGAAAAAGTCGTTCTTCCCATAGCACCAAAACATTTATTCATATTTAAAAATTTTATCGTTCCTGGGTCCAATTTAGATTTAAAATTTGAGGTCAAATGTTTACAACTTATCTACCTTCTAACTGAAATGTACTTGCATACTAATAAACATATCAAAAATTTCATTTTATTTTAATGCTGGAAATTATAATTGAAAATTTCATGTTTTTAAATTTTTAAGTTATGTTAGATATTTATGTTTTATTTATATATTACCTTATTATTTTTGAAGTGTTTTTAAATCTAGAAAATAATTATAATTTGAATGATATATGTAATATTTTAAAATTTTATAAAATAAAATTTGTCATGGTTTGGAAACTGTGTTGAAATTGTTTTTCCTTAAGATCCAGATTATATGTTAACACAAATTGTATATATAAATAAAATTTTTGAAAAAAAAAAAAGATAGAATTATTAATTGAAATGTTTATTTTTATACATATATTAAAATTAGTAAATACATGATCTATTATTTAAACCAAATCTAGAAAGGTAAATAAATTAAATAGAAATATGATTTAGATTTTATTTGAATATATTTGAGAAAAAAATTTATCGAATAAAAAATTGTTCTTATTATTATGTTTGTTGTTTTTTTCAATAATTAGGCATTTACTATTTATCTATATTTTTAGTTATTATATGTATAAATTACTGATAGCAACTAAACACATTTTCTTATAAAATAAAAGACATATAGTGAAAAATAACCAAAACTCAAGGCTCAAAGTAATTTCTACAACTAAACAGGCACTTAAAATTCTGATTCCTCCCTGTAGAAGTCTATTCTTTCAATTAAGGCTTCTTTGCAGTGCTCATAAGAACTAGTTCAGGATCTTTGATGTTGGGTGCTATAGTTAGACGTAGAACATATGATCTTCAATTATACTTCTGCAAAACTCAAGTTATTTTTATTATTTTAATTTTATGTTAATGCAGGTGGGATTGCAGTTTCCGGTATGGTAGCTTAGTGGAAGAGGTAGATGGGCACACTGCAATACTTTATCATAGACTTCAACTCGACTGGTTTACCATGTAATAGTCTTTAAAATTGTTCAGCCTGTTATTTATGCAATGATTATTATTTACAGTTATTTCAAAGATCTTAGCTGATAGATAATTTATTGCAATTTGGAAATGAATTCACTAAAACCTACTGTTTGGATGAGCTAGTAAGATAGGCCGACTTATAGGTCTTGCTTGTCTCTACAGAGAGATTTTTTGGCATTGTCATTTTAATAATGATTTCTTTCACATGGTAGACTGAAACCAGAAATTGTGTTATTCTGACCTTTCTAATCTATTCCAAAATATAACAGCATTTTGAATTACTTCATTCCAGTTGTCACCAGAAGAAAAAAGAAAGGTGAAAAAAAGAATTCGCGAAAACGTAATGCTCGCGTGAGAACTAGAATAGGAGCTAGTAAGATTGGTGTACTTAAAGGTTTCTCTTGTCTGTATAAGATATTTTTTGGTACTGCCACATTAATACTGAGTTCTTCTCACAGTTAGACAGTAAAACTGAAAATGGTGCGAGTATGACCTTTCTAATCTATTCCAAAATTTAACAACATTTTGAATTAATTTATTCCAACTGTCACGAGATGAAAAAAGGAAGATGAAAAAGAGAAATGAAAGCAGAAAATGAACATTTTGCAAGGAGATTTGCTTTCAGTGGTAGTGTAGACTGAAGTGCAGTTTT
Organism: Carica papaya; assembly: GCF_000150535.2. The sequence continues at coordinate 1,458,415 of NW_019014668.1, forward strand.
AATAATGTAATTAAGCCTGCAAGTACTGCCATATTTTGTTATGATGTGAAGAATTTTGAATGTTTACAGACCTATACAGATAGCCACGAAAATGTTCTTCATTTGTCTGATATTTAATGCAAAAACTCTTATGTCTGTTTTTATGGTTTTACCTTTGTATCTCTTTCTCTCTTAATAATAATTTTTTTTATTAGAGAAAGTTTGATAATAAAAATTGTTTTATTTTTTGGACATGTTCTTTGTTTATGTTGTAGACTTGTACTATTAATCCAAGCTCATCTATTAACCCAAATTTATTCCAAAGTGATCTATGAGCCAGATTTAATGCTTAAGAAAGTTCTTTATCAAATTATTAGATTTCAACAAGGATTGTTTGTCTTCTATGGACTTCATTTTACTGTACTTGCAAGTCTATGTGGTTGCAGGTTTGTGTGGCCACGAGACCTTTGCTATGTCCGTTATTGGCGCCGGAATGATGATGGAAGCTATGGTAAATTCTTTACTTGTCTCCTTGTTTGAACTTAAACCTTATTATTCTTCACACTAGTGATTTTCTGTTTGGTTGTATATAGTTGTATTATTTCGCTCTAGGGAGCATGAGAACTGTGGTCCACAACCAGGTTATGTTCGGGCTCATCTTGAGAGTGAGTTTTGGAGCTTTCTACTGGTTTAATGGGGAATAGTAGCATGTTAACTTTATTTTGAATTATCTCACCAAGCTGACATGTTTTCATTCTCTTAGGTGGAGGATTCAATATATCCCCGCTGAAATCAAGAAATGGAAGGCCAAGAACACAAGTCCAACACCTAATGCAGATTGATTTAAAGGGATGGGGTGTTGGTTACATTTCAGCTTTTCAGCAACATTGTCTTCTTCACATGTTGAATAGTGTCGCTGGTAAGTTTTTTTCCGTACAGTATAAATTTTTTGGTAAATATTATCACTTTTGCTCAGACTCTGGACTTCATTATTTGATACTATTTTGCTTTTTTTTTGTGTGCAATTATTTACTTGCCTACATTTCTTGGTAGCAAGGAAGCATTATGTTTTGTTCTGAGAACTGTGGGATTAAAAACCATCAGAGTTTATATAATCAGGTTATAGCAGGAAACTTGATGTAAATTGATTTGGTATGCTTGGAAATTTTTTCTTGAGGCATTTGAGAACTTTAAAGTAAGTGAAATTTCTCGATCATTTGGTTACCTACTTTTGCTTTTTCATTACAAGTGCTCACTTGACTTTGAAATTGGTGATTATGGGCTTAATCACAAACATAGGGGTAAAGTGACAACCTCGAACATTCATTGCAAAAGGATATTTTGGGTCCCACTGTTCTTTGCTGCTTGCCATTTGTTCCGAAGGCACTACATCACTTTCACATATTTTCTTATAGAAAATGAGGAGCCCAAGTTTTCAATAATGAGTCCTATAGTTAGTTTGTTTTGCTATTGATCCTCTTCTAGAAGGGACTCAGTACATGCCTTTTACCCACCATTTAGGACTTAAGGTCCTCTAGGAGGATCTTAATTGTCAATGGCTGGCAATCTTTCTCTAGGCTCTTTTATATATTTTCCCTAATGCCCTTTTTTGAGTAATATGTCAATCATCCTTCAACTAGAAACATTTGTGACGTCATGGCCTCTTTCTTGATAAAATGGGCAATATTTCCTTGATTGCTTTTGGTGGGGCCACCAGACATCTTTTTAGGCCATTTAGTGTTTGGTATTCAATTTCAAACAAAATGTGCCCCTTATGCCCCTACGAGGCATTAATTGGGTTGTATTGGTGAAACACCTTGTAGGGGGATTAACTACCTATACCTTCAGTTGGGTCTTTTGTTTTGCCGATCTTGACCTTAGAATCCTTCACTTGACCTTCTAATTCTTCAAATTTTGTGTCTTCTTCTCTCATGGCGTTGGAATCTTTCTTATTGTTGATCTATTTTATTAGCCGTCATCAGTAGCTCTTCCATAAGGCTGTAGGGATTTTGGCTAGCGAAAAGGTGGTATGAGGGTTGGAGACCATTTAATAGGGCCTTACCTTGACTTCTTGGGTTAAATCTTTGCATTCCAAGACAACGACAATTAGTTTGTCTAGCTCTCAATAGATAAAAAAAGAAAGAAAGTTAATTTTGAATTAGAAAGCGAAATGTGACGTACCACAAATTTACCTAGAAAAGGTTGTAAGACATAGTCCATAAGTCTCATGAAAGTGTTAGGGGTGTTTGATAACCCAAAAGGCATTACCAACTATTCATACAATCCATACTTAGTTTTAAAGACAGTCTTTCACTTATATCCAGGTTTCATCTTAATCTGGTGATATCCACTATTAAGATTTTAGTAAAAATAGTAGACCCACTTGATTAATCCAATATATCATCTAACCTAGGGATAGGGTGTCTTTACTTTTCCGTAATCTTATTGACGACTCAGCAATCTACACACAGTCTTCAGGAACCATCCTTTTTAGGCGCAGGTAATATGAGAATAACACAAGGGCTCAAATTCTCTCTCACATGTCTCTTACCTAACAACTCCTCTACTTGCTACTGAAGTTCCTTTATTTCATTGAGATTACTTTGATAGGGTGGGTGCTTGGGAATTGAAGCTCCAGGGATAAAGTGAATCTGATGTTCGATCCCTTGTAGTAGTTGTAGATCATTCAGAATCTCCTCTGGGAACACATCTTCATATTTATGCAAAAGAGAGAAAACAGAATTAGGCAAAAAAGTGTCAAGATCAGAAAAATTAAGCTTCTCTTCTCACATATCGCTTTTCTCACTTTCCTCTCCCTCATATATAAGTACTCTTTTTTTTTCTCTCCCTCACTCTCTCTCATTGAGCCTTCTTTATTTTTATTTTGGGCCTCTTTTACACTCAGTGGATTTTTTTATTTTTTTTAACCTCTTTTCTCTCAATAGGTCATTTATTTTTCCGGTCTCTTTTTCTCTCAGTGGATCATTCTTTTTCTTTTCGTCCTCTTTTCTTTCTTTTTCTTTTTTCTTTTTCTGAATAGTCTTCAAAAGATTTATTGATTTTAATTTGATTATAATAAACTTTTTTGGGGATGGAAGTGTCAGCATGTGCTTTACGTCATTTAGACGTAAAGAGTATTGATTTTTAAGCCCGTTGTGATGTACTTGTCTATCATATTGCCATGCTCGTTCAAGTAGGATATGAGTGGCGTGCATGGGAATGACATCACAGCATAC
>NW_019014668.1:1470295-1500440 GCF_000150535.2 Carica papaya
AAAAAATAATTTTCCAATTATCTATAAATGAAAATTAGAACTAGGAGTTTAGTAGGAATTGGATGAGAATTGAATCAAACGTTGTGTGGTTGTGTTGTAATTCTGAATATGCACACGAGTTTCCATTAACTACTACTAAGTTAATAGATTCTTCTTTCTGGAAGTCCAGAAAATGGTCCTCACCCGAATAATAATGGGTTTAACTGTTGAGTATTGTTTCTTGTAGATCTTATTTCTAATTGATGATTATTTTAAGCTTAATGCTGTTCTCACTTTTCTGCTATACTGGTATGCAGGTCTGCGGGAATGGTTTGCACAAACAGATGAAAGGGGTTCCCGTCCAAGAATCCCTGTTATGGTGAATATGTCCTCAGCTTCTGTTTCTTCAAACAAAGGCCACAAGCTACAGGATTCATCTTGTCTTTCTGCCCCTTCTCTTGATCAAAACAATGCTGCAAGCAGAAACTCTGTGATGATGGATGAATTCTCAGATGATGATGAAGAATTTCAAATAGCTGAATCAGAACAGGAGGTATGTATTTTCTGAATTTTTTCATTTTTTCCATGTTTCATTTTCTGGTTTGTATTTTTGCTTCTTATTTCTAGATTTTTATACTTGTTTTTATTTTTAGGCTTATACAAGTAGGTTGGAGAACGAGACCAAGAGAACAGGTGAATGATAAACAGATATTCTTAATCATTATGCTTCCACGTCTTGAAGAAAATCATTTTTATAGAATTAACCAGGACATCTAAACTGCATCTATTTTTTTTCGAATGTGTAATATAGGCATGTTACATCTACAGCTTAACCTAAAAAATTTGATCCATCAAAGGTTAGAAATTTTTCGACTAGCAAAATCTATTAACATTGCAAAATTCATGAATTGTAACTACAATGTTTTCTCATGTATTCCGATTTCTAACACAAAAGATTTGACAAAAATAGAAATTGCTTTTCTCTCCACCCCCCGAATTTTTGACAGAGAAAATTACATGTAGATTGAAGAACGAAACGAGTCAACTTTTTTCTCAAATCTTTTTGTTTGGAAGATCCATTATTCACCATAATATGTTTTATCCATTGAAGCCGTGGAAGAAGAACCAGTTCATCAAATTGATTTATCATGCTTTTCGGGTAATCTACGACATGATGACCGTGATAATGCTCGTGACAGTTGGAAACTATCTGATGGGAATAATTTCAGAGTTCGAAGCAAGCACTTTTTTTATGACAAAACAAAGGTTTTTGAACCTTTCACTTGTTTCTTCTGTTATATGCTTCTTGCTCATGTAAGCAGGGTTTTTATACCGTGATAACAAGCATCTTGGTTTTTCTTTTTTTGAAATGTTATCGTCGTAACAATATCTCTCAATGCACTATCAGATTTGTTGCTATCATATTAAATGAATAAATATACAAAAACATGCCATAGAAGCACATGCAAAATCATTTAATTACGAAGGACTTTTAAGCAGGCATTAAATAAGATGGAAGTATGGGAAGCATAGGAACTAAATAAAATTTACTTGAATGGAGCAAGATAAAGAGATTAAGTGACGATGAAACTAGGATTTGCACATTTCTGAAAAATTTTAGAAACCTTAAAAAATTTAAATTTTATCCAACAAGAAACTCTAGACAGCACATTGGTCCAATTTCCTCTTAAATTGGTTTTGCTTGAGGTCATGTTTTGGCTGGCACTCTTGATATGTGCAGAAATCACGAAGATATTCAATATTTGCGTATTTTTTTCCATATGAAATTATACATGAGCAGTCCTCTATGATATGTAGTGGCTGGTATTGCTGCTACTAGTACAGTTTCACTAACTCTTGCTTTTGGAATGTTTCTGAAGATTCCTGCAGGAAAGCATCTAATGGATCTTGTTGCTGTTGATTGGTTCAAAGACACTAAAAGAATGGACCATGTTGCCAGACGTCAAGGCTGTGCAGCACAAGTAAGCATTGAAAGCCACATTTTTAGTACCTTTGACCAATGTTCTGAAAATCTGCAACTTGCATACTGAGAGGCTGGTAATCTTTTCTTGGACCAGTTTCTTCTAATATGGGATGTAATTAGTAACTCATTGAATCACAATAAGAAGAAATATTTATTCCATTTGAGTTTATCTGAATATTGATTTTCTGAATGCTTATGTTCGGCATGTTGCAGAACCTGAACATTTCTGAGATAACATCTTATCATCTCCTATAAGTTGATTTGCTGAATCCCATTCCAAGGATTTGGAAATTTTTTATTTTATCTGTTCAGATCTGCGGAGATAGTATAGATCTCTATGCTTTTTTCTCTTCTAAAAAAATGATATTAGAATGTATTGTGAAGGTTAAGTTTATTGAAGTAAAGATATGCTACATTTGTATTTAAGCTTTACTTATAAATTTCAATGTAGGTTGCCTCAGAGAAAGGGCTTTTCTCATTGGTGATAAATCTTCAAGTAAGTTTCATTTTGTTCAATCATGGTGGTGTTCAAATTTAATGCATTGGGAGTTTGATATACTTTTATGTTGTACTGTAATAGGTTCCTGGTTCAACACACTATAGTATGGTATTTTATTTTCTCACAAAGGAGTTATTACCTGGATCGCTCTTGCAACGCTTTGTTGATGGCGATGATGAATTTCGGAATAGCAGATTAAAGCTTATTCCATCAGTTCCCAAGGTAGACTTGTGTTTACATCACCATATCATAGTAAATGCTTAAATCAAACGTTCTTGTTAGTGCTGGAAATGAACTTAATTAAGCTAAATAATTGGGCATTCAACCTTGGTTTAGTTGCATTGTACTTAGTTAATTTGTTTGAAGTTTTATTCAAGCTTTTTTTTAAGGTTTGATTGCGGTTTACGAAAAGAAATGAGGATTGAGTTTATTTTTGCTTAGAGATCCATTTTCTTTAGCTCGTGCTGCCTATAGTTTGACGAATTAGAAGATTTGGTACTGAATCCAAATTGTTCTGTCTATATCGAAGAGGGTACGATGCAGAAGAGAAGATCCTACTGTGCATAATGTTTTAATACTAAGAGATATTTATCTAATTTTAATGTTGATTTACTATTAAAGTATTTAGCTTATTGAGCTATTAGTAAATAACTTAATTTCCTATTTAGTAGAATTATTAGCTAGACTTTAAAACTCCTAGTTTGATTATATTCTGATACCTATAAATAAGGTAGCTTAATTAGTTATTTAGTATATTATTTATATGATTATTATACAAAATACTGAGGTATTGATTCGATTATTGAGATCTTAGATCTTCAATTTTGATTCTAAATAAAATTTTTCTAAGTATTATGCTCAAGTTTTCTTTATCCTATACCAATTGAGACCTACAAGAAAATTATAAACTCTTTATTTTTCAATAAGATTCTCCAAATTTGTGCCATCTCTTTGCACTTAGTGTGAAAGGTCAAGTTTTTCCCACATACTCTGTAATATGTTTCCCTAGTAACAATTTTACTGTCTCATTTTATTGTACTAGTTTTGACTTTAATCTTGTATATTTGTGTTGTATCATGAGCTTTCGAATACGTTTATCAAACAACATCAGAAATCTCGTTAGATGTGGGTAAAAACATGTAAACCTCACTAATATGAGAATTCACTATGTTCCATTGCCATGATATGATCATTGAATTTGTTTCATCCAGTTGATCAAATCTCGGATCTCCTTCAATCTCATCTCTAGGAGATGATAGAGTTTTCTTTTTTTTTCCCAAACAAGATTTGAATAAATTGAGACCACTTAAAATAATTCTTCTAATTCAACTATATATTGTTTAAATGTCTTGAAGCTCTTCTAGGTTTAAGGGTATAAGAGTAAATTACCTCCTTTATAATTAATTGTAATTGATTGTGTATTTATTTTTCCTTCCTAGAAAATTTGTATATATAAAATTATAATATTCAATAGAAAAACACATCAAATTATTTTTGAGATCGTATCAAATTTTTATGTTAAGAAATTCTAAATATTTTTATAAACCTTATTCAGTATTTATTATCGAAATAAGATGACCGTAAAGGGATCAGCCTTATTTGTTGGCCACTACAGCCCTAGCCGCCCGACACCATACACTAGCCACCTCCACCACAAGCTGAAATCATAACCAACCATCTCCACCAAGACTGGCCTTCATCACTGGATTCAATTTGTCCGACCAAGTTGCACACAACCCTAGACATGGTCACACAGTTGCATAGTCTGTCTAGACGCACAACCCTAGTTACCACCATCTAGGCATATCTCAGTCGGGCGCTTTCAGCATGTATGTAGATGCAGCCACACTGCGAGCAGATGCAACTGCACCACGAACTTTATCCTTGTTGTGGCCGCGTGATGTTGTTCTCTCTATCGTAGACGTAACCTGGTCATGCAATCTTTACTCATGTGATCTTTATTGATTAGCAATGCCCTAATCTCTGTTAGGACACAACCCTAGCCTTTGCGCAGCTCTCTTGGTTATGCACTATTTCCACCATTAGGTGCGTCCTAGACCCAACACAGATGCGATCCTCTATGCTCCATTATCGTCTTTCATGACACCTCTACTTGCAACGAGATGTAGACTCCGGATGGCAAATGCAGACAAATTGTTCTCTGCTATTGCCGTGCCCTTGTGTACAATGAGTTCCTATTCTTGATCCGAGTAAACTCAATAGGAGTTGACTCAATGAGTTCCTAGTTCGAGTTGACTCAGTGAGTTCCTATTTTGAATTGACTCAGCGAGTTGACTTAGTGACTCAGTGCAGAATGTGATCACTTGCAAGTTGTTGATTCCCCTCTTATGCAGCCACGTGTTCTAGGTAAAATCCTTCTAACAATTTTTTTTCGACATTAATTACCGTACAATTCTTAAAGGATGTCGAAGGTAATATCTAAGTTATTGGAACGAATGCCAAAATAACAACTTCATATCTTTGTGAATTCAATGTGGAGATTGAAAGACTAATGACTCGACTCGAGTTCCTGAAGAAAAAAATAGATGTTAATTTATTCGCGCACACAGGTGTGGCTTCTACCTCACATGGATCAAATGCCTCTAATAAGCTCTTCGAAAATTCTTGGATTGTAAACTCAGGAGACAAAGATCATATGAACAATAATTCTGAATATTTTCATACATATACTCCATGTCCAAATAATAAAAAGATTGTCATTGTTGATAGTTCCCTCAATACTATTATATGCAAGGGTGACATTGAGTTTACTTTTACCCTTATCCTAAAAAGTATATTACATGTTCTCAAACTGTGTACTAATCTTGTGTCGATCAATAAGTTCTCACAAGATTTAAACTATTTGATTCTTCTTATTGTGACTTTCGCGAAAGATAATTGGATGTGTTGAGGTAAAACGGATTTTGCTACTTGGATGCACTGAAGAAATCTTTTTTTGCTATTACTACTAACTTCATACAAAAGATTTGGCTCAAGTATAAAGGACTTGAGTACTTATTCTTTTTTATCTTAAAAGGTTATGCTTTTCTCATTGTTATGAAGTAGGAATATAAAAATTTATATTATGATATCTGTGATTTTACAAAAAAAAAAATGTGACATTTCTTATTAGTAATAAACAAGATTTAGTTCTATTTTCATTAATCCACAATAATATTTTCGAACCAACTCATATAGTTAATATTTTTTAGGCGCGATGATCTTTATCATTTATTAATGATTGCACTATATTCACTTGACTGTTTTTATTGAAAGTCAAAATCTGATGTTAGGTATATCATACATCAGTTCTGTAACATAGTAAAAACTCAATTAAAACTGATATAAAACGATTTCATATCGACAATACCAAAGATCTTTTTGGCCAAACACTTTCATCATTCTTTCATCATAAAGGAATTCTCTATGAATCATTAAGTGTCCACATTCCACAAAAAAAATGGAGTAGTGGAATGCAAGAATAGTCCCTTTTTAGTCACACCAGAGTTTTCTTTTTCTAAAATGTCTCAAAACAATATTGGGGTATAGTCATCCTTATCGCCACCTACATTATTAATCATCTACCTATTCACATTTTTAAATTCAAAAGTCCTCTAAAAATATTTTAAAATTTTCGTTTAACAGTAAGTGTTACAAATTATCTTATCCCTAGGATATTTGGGTGTGTTGCCTTCATTCATATTTATTTCCATCATAAAAGAAAACTTGATCCCCAAGCCCTGAAATGTGTATTTTTGGAGTATTCCTCTCAAAAGAGGTATAAGTGTTACCATCTACCCATCCAGAAATTCTACGTGTTTGCAGATGTTATATTTGTTAAACAAAAATCATACTTCACCCAACTTTATTTTCAGAAAGAGCCTATGTTTGAAGATAAAGGTACCAAATTATTAACAAAATTTACCTTAAGACATTTATCCTATCTCACAATTTGTGTCATTTGATAAGTGATCACTGTTCTATAAAAACTTTCTCATAAGTTTGAATACCGATCTAATATAGTATTTGAAATATTTTCTGACAAATGGAAGATAATATTATGAATATAGAAATGCAAGCATTTGAGAAAAATCAAATATGGGAAATTGTGGATTTATCCGAAGGTAATAAGCCAGTGGAATGCAAATGGGTCTTTTATATCAGATACAAGGCAAATGGACAATCTAGAAATATAAAACGAAACTGGTGGTAGAGAGATATACACAAACATATGGGGTAGACTACCAAGAGACATCTGCACCATTAGCCAAGATAAATACTGTACAAATCTTGTTCCATTAGCTGCTCACTTTGATTGGCAACTACAACGATTTAATATAAAAAATGTCTTCTTGCATGAAAATTTAGAAGAATAAATTTACATGGATATCTCATTAGGCTTTCACAAAGAAGTAGTATCAAATAAGGTATGAAAACTAAACAATGCATTGTATGGATTCAAGCAATCGCCAAGAACATGGTTTGGTAGGTATGCAAGGATGATGGTAAATCTTGAATTTAAGCAGGTTTAAGGAGATCATACTATCTTCATCAAGTACTTAAAGACAAGAAGAGTTACAACTCTCCTAGTATACATTAATTACATTATCGTAACATGAGATAATGAGAAAGAAAAACTGATACTAAACCAGTTTCTGACAAAAGATTTTGAAATCAAGGAACTTAGTAAATTGAAATATTTTTTAGAAATTGAAGTCACTAACTTTCGATATTTTTATATCTTAGCATAATTATATTCATAACCTGTTGAGGGACACTAGCATGTTAGTATGTAAATCAACTAGCACACAATGATCCTAATGACAAATTAGGAATAGTAGAAGAAAATATGCTAATAAATAAGGAAATGTATTAGATATTAGTTAGGAGATTGATATACTTATTCCACAAAAAACTAGACATCGCATATGCAGTAAGTTTTTTAATGAAGTGCACCTACAAGCAACCTACAATCATAGTTCAAAAGACCTATAAGCAATTTATAGAGTACTGCATTACATTAAAAGATCATTTGAAAAAGGAATTATGTTGAGGAAAAATGATAAACTATTCCTAAAGTTTACTATGATGCAGATTATGCAGGATGAGTTGTAAAAAAAGATCTACTACATAATACTATACTTTTCAAGGTACAATCTACTCACCTAAAGAAGTAAGAAGCAAAATATAGTTGAGGTTGAGTGCAAAATTAGAATTTTGGATAATGGCACAAGTGATATGTGGACTATCCATGGATAAAAAGAATTTTAAAAATCTTGTAATCAAGTAGGAAAACCCTATGTGCGTATATTGTGTCAATAAATCAGTCATAAGTATCATTCATAATCTGATGTAACACGATTGGATCAAACACATAAGTATCATTCATAATCTAATGTAATACGATTGGATCAAACACATTGATATCAACAAAACTTTTATGAAAGAACTTGACAACGGCTTAATATGTACTTCATACATATGTAGTAATTCTCAACTAAAAGATATGTTAACTAAAGGTTTAAGCAATTCAATATTTCAAAGTCTTATTGGCAAGTTGGGGATGGACAATATCTATTCCCTAATTTGAGGAGAAGTGTTAAAAAAATAATAAATTAGGTTAAAAGATATAAAAGTAAATTACACTATTTGTAATTAATTATAAGTTATTGTCTATTTTTTTTCGTTTTAGAAAACCTATATATATAGAATTATAATATTTAGTAAAAAACACACCCAACCATTCTTGACACTCTTCTAACTATAGATTAATGAGAATTTCCCTGGTTTGGTTGATGGTACTGAAAGACGATATCATCTTTTTCCTTCCTAGCATCACCCATAGAATGTTGTGTTGGGTCTTCTCCTACAACGATTTGGCAATAGAAATGTCCAACATGGAGGCTATTATGGATGCGCGTGGAGAATTTGAGCCCAGTGTTAGCAATGAAGATTGATGTCAGCTGTACAGCAAGGAAGGCCACAAAAAAAGCTGATAAGAACGGAGAAGATAATATGTCAGGCCATCTTTGGCTTGCACAGGTACGTGTAGACAGAGTAGGCGTGTGCTAGAATGAATGCATGGAGCAACTTTACAGACAAATTTGTAAGTATAGGAATCCACTGCCCATGCGAATCCCTTTTTTCTCTTACTAGAAAAAGAACAGCATAAACTATAATAAAGGTTGAAGAAATTCAAAAAAAAAAATACCTACAGTTCTTGGTACCATGTGGAATTTACAGAGAAACTGAATGTTTTGTATGTTTTCAACAGTACTATGTGAAATTTACATGTGTTTGAAAGCTATGCCTTTGAATCATTATTAGGGTATTTTTCGCTTTCTTAGTTGTTGAATATATATATATATATATATATATTTGGTGTCTTTTTCTTAATTTTCAGCATTGAACCATGCAGGGTTCATGGATTGTGCGGCAAAGTGTGGGAAGCACCCCATGTCTGTTGGGCAAAGCAGTTGATTGCAATTATATCCGTGGTTCTACATACTTGGAAGTAAAGATCTTTCGCAGTCTCTGATGTATGCTTGGCTGACACCAATAAAATGGTCAAATATAACATAATTCATCTTCTGCAGATTGATGTCGACATAGGTTCTTCAACTGTTGCTAATGGAGTTTTGGGCCTTGTTATTGGTGTAATTACGACATTGGTGGTTGATATGGCTTTCCTTGTACAGGTATGTATGTCCTCAACATTTTATTGATCCAACCATGTAATAAGGGAAAGCTACTTGTTGAGTATTACGTTTAGAACTTTAGATTTTTATAAAAAATGCTTAGGATTTAGCATAACAGGCAAAACCAGGTATTGACTGAATCTGTCAATTGGCCTCTCAAATGGCTTAGCCTTCTCATGATTTTATTTGTTATCAAGTTCCTGATAGCAGTTCTTGAATGGTTCTCTATATTGTTTAATATTTCCCTGTATACCACTCTTTTTTTCCCTTTTGCATGATTTCTTTGCCTTTCGCTGCATTTATATTATTTTTCTGCAGGCAAATACTACAGATGAGTTGCCAGAGCGACTAATTGGTGCCGTCCGTGTTTCCCATATTGAGCTGTCATCTGCTATTGTTCCAAAGATAGATCCGAATTCGAATTGACAAAAAAGCAATGACCATAACTGATTCTATAGGAAATCATTTGTTCAGATATCTGTAGTCAATTCTCAGTTTCATTGTTTGTAAATTTTCTTTCCTTTTCCTCTCCTCGGGGCTTGAAGGCGGAGAAGGGACAAGAAATTGAGTTTCACTTCCAATCGTTGCTTCCAAACAGGAGTTTCTCATTCTATACCGAAAGAAAGAGAAAAAAAAAAATCATTTTCTAATTCCAGTAAGCAATTTTTGCTAGCGTTAACAATGTTTGTCAGAACATTATAGCTCTGTACTGGATTACTATAAAGTATAACACGTCAAGCCTGCGACTAATAAGTGCCAACTCAAAATTGATAGATCAGGAATTAGGAGTCTCTTTCAGAGCAGTTCTTCCATGGCAATTATAAAACCTCTTTTACACCTAGACGATGGAAATCGCTTTTGAAATACCTTAGATATTTAAAGTTCTGTTATGACTGAGAGGCTTTTAGATTTAGCATTTTGTAGCAATAAGAAGCTTAGAAGAGAAGAAAATTGGGAGTTCATGAATATTTGGAACTTTAAAGAGAAGGTGCCTTCTCATTGCTGTTCACTCATCAGATACACCAGACTATTTTAATTGAGCAGGTGATAAAAAAGAAATGTACATTTAAAAAAGTTGTTGGAAATAAAAAAAGAAAAAAATTGAGGCTATTTAGAAAAAAAAAATAAATTTTTTTATTAAATTCGTATATAAAGTCACTTTTGTCTTCATTGGTGAAAAAAAATTATTTAAAATGATAAAAATTATGTTTATATGAAATACTATAACGAATTAGAACAATATATTCACGAACTAAATATTGTTCCTCCAATAAAAATTTTAGTAATTGTTTCATTTTGCTTTGAACCCTACTTATGAAATGAACAATTAATATATAATTTATTTACAACTGTAATTAAATTCTTGAAGAGCTAAAGTAATAATGAAATTCTCTATATTATAGTTTTTAGAAGGTTTTGAATTGGTGTTAAAAAAGAGAATAATTTTAAGGTATATTCACATTTCTTATATCATATTTGCATCTTCTGTTCAAAGAAGAAATTAAAAACTACAAAATATAAATATTTTAATAAAGTAGTTGATGGTAACAATTATTAAGTACAAGGCAAAATATCTGATTTTATTATTATTAGAAAATTATTCAAATTTTATTCTTAACTGTTATTATTTGTTAATGTTGATAACAGTGGCCATGTATGTTCGTTGACAAATTTAAATAGATACTATGTGAATGTCATATTATTAATATAATGATGTCTGTGTGGTATCTTCGTGTATTGATTTAAATACACAGTTGTAAGACTTATGTCTTGCCTTCTACATTGACCGCAAACCTCAAAGGTTCCATTGCCATGACACGAATTTGCACGAAGAGTGCATAATTGTATGGATTAGTTCATACTAACTTGTCAATTTGAGATCCAATTTAGAATTTTCTTTAAGAGGTATCAGTAAGAAATTTGAATGTAATAATATCGATTCATATATACATATATATGTATAGAAGAAAAGGTTCTCTTTTAATTCAAATGTTGTCCTTATAGAATAAGGATAGAAAGAGGAAAAAATCAAAAATTTTACATAGTATTTTTAATCGATAAATCAATATGATCAATTTATTTAGTATTTTTCGCACAAGGAGAAAATATGTTAGATTCTATAGAGTCAAAACTATGAGAGTTAAAGAAGTAATGACAGAAGGGAATAAAATAAAATAAAAGAATAAAAAAAGAAAATAAATAATAAATAATTAAGTAAATAAAAATAAAGCATAAAAACCTAGAAATGAACAAATTCAAACTTGAACAAGTATCTTTCTGATTCTCAATGAATAGGGGCAAATGCGAAGGACTTACAAATTCTATTTCGATAGGGTATATATTTGTATTACTATGAAATTCAAAAATGAAATAGTTAATCATAAGGTTACTATTATCTTTTTTGTCATGACGAATCTTGTATGTGTTTATAAGAAATGAAATTTGTCAATTTTTTTGGATATTAAAACGGACGTGGGAACACGTAAGAACCCTTAAATTGGTCAAACTATAGGAATTTCCATTGCCACCCAACACCCATCTCTTTAACACCCTACCTTCTATGTTAAACCCAAACCCTAAAGCACCCAACAACCATTTCCTTCGTGCCCTACCTTCTGCCAGTAACAAGGCTCAATGAAGCATCCAACAGTCATTAACTACTAACAAGGCTCGGTGAAAAAGTTGGCTACCATGTAAAGAAAAGAGATTGTCAATAAAGTAGTGCAAAGCAAGTTTCGGTGAAGCAGTTCGTAACCATGGAGAGAGAAGAGATCACTGATGAAGCAGCACTAAGCAAGGCTCCACGACAACAATGCAAGGCTCGGGGAAGCAATACTCATGCTTCTTTAAGAAACACAATGTCGACCAGCAAACAAAACAACAATATCAACACATATGGGAATTAAACAAGGGATAAAGAGCTAGACAATTGGCGAAGTAAACTCCACTAAATGCGAAAGCTAGGGCATGGAAACAACTTCTTTGTGGCATCAAGGAAGGTGATAGAATAAGCAAATTTTATATATGTATATCCATACATATATATTTTGATATATTTTAAGTTGTTCCAAATAAATGCTACATCAACGAACACATATAATCATTGCTAATATAACAGATAATAATGATTAATAGTGCAATTTAAATATTTTTAAAATTTGATAGTTAATTTAAACTTTAAAAAAATTTATCATACAATTTAAATATTTTACAAAAATTGAAAATAAAATTAAATATTTTGACATAAATATAACTATTGTCATCATATGAAGATCTACTATGAGAGTTTTGGAGAAAGGTACTAACAAAATTCTTTGAGCAAGATTCTCTCCAACAACTATGAAGAGATGAGAGCCACTGAGGAATGATGCAAGAATCAAGTGTCCTTAGTGCCGATTTTTTTTCAAATCAATTAATTATTTTATTATTATATTCAAATGAACAAACTATTTAATAGAAAATTTCGTAGAGAATTGACTTACCATTCAAGAATTTACTATTTGAACAAATATAAATATCACATGGTGCATTGTTTTTCAAATCCTAATGTTAATAGTTACCAAATAAGTAGTTCACCTATTTCCTTTAATTAATAGCTACATATGATAACTATATAAATTTAATTTATGCAAGAAAAATTGTTCCATCATGAAGACAATCTCCTCATCGTAATGGAAGACCATACTCGCAACAATTCTCGTCCTATATCCAGTGTAGTTTCACATTCGAAATCTCTGCAAAATCCTTCTCTTCTCCAAATTAACATTCCCTCCAACTAAAATCATAAACTTTCCTCTTCCATTTACAAATTCAATATGATATACGAAATCAAAGCTCTTTATTAAGAGTATAAAAGTAATTTACAATATCATTGGGTGGTTTGAATAATTGGTTATGAGTTGAATCTCGGGCCTTTGACCTCAAGTCAGAAAATTGAGCTGAGCTAAGGGTTTTTGTCAAAATTGAGTTAAAACTCTTAGTTTGATAATATATATAACCGAACTCTGAGCCACCATTGCCATCATCTCCCGACCAACAGTTAATGCACACTTCAAATCTGAAACATCAGATAGCCTAAATGCTTCACAATTAAGGGATAGAGACTGAAACTTTATAAATTAAGTTCGTATTTCTCTTTTCTTATTCTTTTTATCTTTAATGTTTTGCTCTTAATTTTTATGCTCATAATAATTTAATATGTTGTTTGATGCTTTACTTTTAATTTCCATACTCAAATATTTGATGTGTCAAAAATAAATACTTTAGTCTTGTTATTTAATTATTATATTAATTTAAAAAGCTCAGCTCTATTTTAATGGCCATTAACATTACGCAGAACAAGAATGCACAATCAAGAAACGCAATAATGGATAGAGCATCAAAATCATGTTAAAAACCTAATGATCACGTAAATATCCATGAGCTAACCAAATTACATTGTATAAATATTTCCAAATGAAAACAACTTTCGGCGATCAGCCTTCAGAATTAGTCAATCATCACATAACATGAAGAGAAACAAAGATAACAACACAAAATTTAAACTCTGCTAGAATTAAGAGCATGATCATAGAGTAATTTTTAGCATTAATACCTAATAATGAATTTTACGTACTCTCATTTCTAGACAATGGTTCCTTTGGTGAAACTGATGCAACAGAGACACATCTCGAGCTTAATCATACATAAGCTGAACACTGGATCTATAATATGGGCAGACCAGAAAAACAGGAGGATGATTCTATACGATTAGTAGTGTAACAATCAAATACCAAGATGTCAAGATGAAGGAAGAATATCAAGGGCAACTTCCTTAAGAGATGGCATAACTTCCTGCTGATGCAAACAAAGATATTTATTCTTCACTTTTCTCAGGACCTTCCAAGGACCTGGGTAGCACCTATTCAAACAATAACAATATCAATAACAACAGTGACAATAATAGTTTGAAGCATCAAATTGAGCAGAAAAGAAAAATTGGTTTCAAAGTTAGCTATTCAATTTGAAATCATTCAGCATATGTAATAAAATTTAAGAGAGCAAACATTAAAAAATTATAGGTAGATTTGCTGGCAATACCTGAACAGCACTCCTCCATTCTGTCCTTTAAAATTGTGAATGTAATATACAGTCTCCATCTTCCGCAGCAGTGTTTTTGAAAGTGCAGCCAGCTTTGGGTAGAAGAATGGTGGGTAATCTTTGTTTACTAAGGAAAATCAACTAGTCTAGAAGGGTTAAATTGATGCATTTAGAATATGCAGTAAGAATACAGGATTCCTACATAAGGTGTTCTGGTAGTAGAAACGGGTTGAGAAAGATCAAAAGTGATTGATGCATTTTAAATGTTTGTCAGAAAAATCATGCAACAAAAATTTAAAGTTAACCAATCACATTTATGGAGTCTTAAAATTTACCTATATTTCTGGAATACCTTAAAATTTCTAGAAACCAATAGAGGCTTAATTAGAAAAGTTACCAAATGACTTTAAATAGATTGTGTGCTTTTAATTTATGCAAATGATCACACAATCGAATAAAGCTACAAAAATGCAGGATAAAAACATACAGATTTGGAAAAGGATACATCCTGATCTTATGCGGTCAAGTTCACCATTGAATATCATTAGTTTCCTAGACGTGTTCATAACAGCTTCTTTATAAAGCTCATCCACCATAAGCATTTCTGAGTTGCAAAGGGAACAGGGGTCAATGGAGTTGAAAGTTCCAGAAGAAGGGAATCAGGAAATAATAGCACTACCATTGACATTAAAATACGGATAGGCAACTAGAAACAGTTCATCTTCTGGCTTCACTTGATCTGCCATTTTGACTTTTTCAAAAAGACCAAAATCCTCAAAAAAGGATGGCTTTGTCAGGTAGTCAAGTTTAAAGGAAGTGCCTTCAAATGCTGATTTTCTTGCAAATTTAACTTCATTTGCCTCTGGAAAAAACTGCCAATTTTGATCAACAGGTTTACGAACCTAAATTAGATGCTAGAAGATTTAACAGTGGAGAAAAAGATATCACCTTTTATGGCTGAGGTCCAGATATGATGATCAATGCTACATAATTGAAAATTTACACATGAAGCAAGAGAGGTTTTACATGTAAAGATTCCAAAAGGACTAACTCAAACCATTGAAACATTGACCCACCCCACCCAGATGTCACAGTTGCACATGCAAAATAAATAAATAAACAAAACAAAAGAAACTGGAGTACAAGGACAAGCAGAGAAAAAAATTTTAGAATATGGATTAAATACACGGATACTCACTATTCTGGTACGTGTAGCTTTTTCTGGACTTACAAAGCGGTCACAAAACTCACGAATTAGCTGCATACTCTCAGTCATTTCCACCCCTCCTTCACCATCCCCTGGCAATGGTTGATTTAGAGTGAAAGGCAGTAAAGTAGTGAAACGAGATCCTTCTTTTCATTCTTTTTTCCTCCCCTTCCTTTTCTATTCTTTAATTATTTTTCAGGGACACACCATGTCAAAAGATAAATGTAGATAACCTGATACAGATTCAAGTCCAGCTGTTGGAAAGTCAATCTCCTGTAGAAGATATTTGTAGATCAGAAACCAAATAGTGATTTGGAAACCTGAATGTGACTTTGATTAGCCATTCATGATGAATGCTAACTTACCATCAGCTGCTTGTTATCCTTCAAAGCTAGTTCAGTAGCTTTTTTGGCCTGTTAAGTGTTACATGCAGAAAATAAGAACATTCACATACTACATAAGTTGATGCCTGTGAAAATATCTTCGGTTAACATCTGTGTAGCTATTGAATTTATAATTACTGAGCCAAGAAAAGCTAACAATTTTAGGATCTAGAGATCTTTGGCTTCTAGGAAAAGGAAGGCCCAAAAAATTTACTATTTCAAACTAAGACATAAATTTTATGCGCAAAAAAGCAAACCCTCATAGCTAAAGATTAGATATAGCAGACAAACTGTAACAATAAAAAAAAATTTAAAAAGCATCCTTCGTTCTTAATTTACTATTTCTGACAAACTCAAAGCTTAAGCCAACATAGAAACCTAACCAAATTTTCATGACATATAGGCTTGCTATGGTTCATCTAGCAAATATAGTTTTTTGCTCTTCGCCATCCACTGCTCACGAACCACATGACTTAACAGTATGCCAACTCCTGATTTTAATGACGATAACTAATGTAGTGTTTTAGTCTTGCAAACTACTCCAGGTGGACCACATGACTTCGACAATGTGCTTACTCTCCTAATGGTAACAACTTCTGATCTCTTTTAAGCGACGGAAAAATGTTTGCCTAAGATGTGCTAAAACTTGAAAAAGAACTACAATATTCATGCTTTATAGCTCAAAGAAAAGATAAGTTTTCAGGAAGTTTGACTAATCTCTCTACTGAAGTTCAGCCATCAGCGATTGCAACAGGTATACTACTGCTGGGTATCATGTGGACATGTCTATTTCACCAAAGATTCAGCCCTACCAAACATTGTGCATTTTTTGATATTAGTAGAAAAGCCTTCTACTTGGAACTTATTGCAGAAGGAGATTCATTAGAAAAGAAGATGAAGGACATATACATACTGTCAATCAAACTAGAAAAGTGAAGTCAGGCAGTAAACCAATCTATGAGTAGAAATGGCCATTGTGAGGAGAATATATCCTCATTTTAAGCTCATGTGCCATAATTTATTTCATATATAGAGTATTGTTATCTACAAAAACAACATTATGGGCATATGCACAACTTTTCCTCAAGAAAAAAGAGTAGATGTAACATAAGAACTTACTTGTTCAAGAAGCTCAGAATAGTCACTAGGGAATGGAACATCGAATTCGACCAAGGTATTATCATTCCTTGAAGCAGAATTAATAAAATATTTGAAATATTTCTCTGTAGATGTGATATTTCTTTTGAGACCAAGATTGCTATCAGTTTTTTCCTGGAAGATTTTGCAGTTAAGAACCTAATACAGGAACAGAAAAATCACTAACTAGAAAGCAAGGCAAGAGAGAGATAGAAAGGTTTAGTTCAGAATTTAATTGTACGGAATAGGGATGGAAAATAAAAAACAAATAAGACAAGAATTTAAGTAAAAATTGCATCTTAATTCCAGACTCAATTCCACGCCCAATTCTATATACTTCCACAGCAAGAATCCATGGCTTTCTTAGTCCATTAGAAAAATTCAACAATCCTCAAAAAGTTCGAAGACAGAACATCTGCCTTAATCAACTTATATGCATACACACAAACATAACATTAAAATTATGCTTTTGGTGTAAATTGAATTCGCCAATTCTGCTTTCCATGGATGGATAATCATTGGATAACTTCTAGCTTTCTAGGATTCCATTTACTCAAGAAGTATTTAATTTCCACAGATTTTTTCTTTATGGCACAAATTGAAATATCTCGTTGAGCATTTTTTTTTTCCATCCCAGAGTGAATACAAAAGGTGCTCCATTCTTTTGCAAAAAAAGAAAGAAAAAAATCAGGACAAACCAATAATCCAAGTAAAAGTAACCAGAAATTTAGAAGCTCATATCATTTTAACTGCACAAGCAGAAGCCAGTACACCAGACAATATAACAACTGTAACGGGAATCAACTTAAAAGAATTCAGAAATTAGAAAATGGAGGCAAATTTTGGAATATTACTTTGTTGGATCATCGGCCACAAGAAAAAAGAAGTTTCCGTTACCTTTCTGTCTGGAATGGAAGGTTTAGGAAATAGAATCGCTGAGGCAACGACTGTAGCAGAACTAGACGACGGCATCTTTGTAGAGTATTGGTGAAAATGCATGGTGGTTGTGGGAAAATAAATGCAAAGCTCAGATTAATTCTATCATTTTTTTCTTTTTTTTGGCAGCAGCCATGAAAATGGTGGCCTTCATCTTCTTCTGCTTGTCGGCTTTAACAAGTCATTTGGACTCAGGCCCATACTAACTTTATCTACCTCTATATGTTTTTGTTCCTTTTCTTTTTTTTTTTTTTAAATAGTGAAAAATATCTTCTAAATTATTAACAAGTCTACATTTGAGCTCCAACATGTCTCTGTTGTCACTCATAAAATCTCATGTGCAATACGCTCATGTTGCTCTAACAATCTCTAGCGCATTATTATCGTGTTTAAATTTTAATAGGAGAATCATTTTCACCAATTGATTGTAAAATAGAAGTAATAATTTAATTTTTAATTTAAATAAAAAAATTTATTCTTTATATTCTAATAAAATAAATAAATTTAGATAAGACTTAAGGTCAAATAGTCAACTTTATAGTTTATTACGTAAGTTAAATATTTTTGACAAATGAGAGATTTGATAAAATAATTTTCTAAAATTTAAGATAAATCACATTTTAATCTTGCTTTAGTAAAAAAAAAATTTCTGTTATAAATTAAAACTAAGATTATTTAATGCTAAACCATCAAAATTAGGTAATTATTTTAAGAAAGATTTTATGTTCTGTTAAATTTTTTAAAAAAAAATTATAAAAATTAAGGCAAAGACTTTGCCTTGAATAGGATTTTTTAACAAAATTATTTGAATTACTGATTTTAATGAATGACATAAATTTATTTTTACACTAACAATGTTATTTAAAATTTTAAATTAACATGAAAGGTATGAGTCAAGAAAGTAGAATAAATCATGAAAGATCATAAGAGCATTTAAAAAACAAATTGAATATCAAGAATAAATTTATTTTTAAATTTGCTTGTCTTCTGTATAATTAGAGAACTCATGGTTAAAGGCTCAATAAGATTTTCTTTAAAATAATCTCTTTAGATTTATGTTGTTTTGTTTGTATATGTGCCATGAAATATGATTATTCAAATCACATAATCACATCTGGGTTGTATTGCTAAAATCTTATAATGTTAGTTTGATACTTGTGATGTGATAATAGACGTGATTATTTGAATTACGTTAGAAAATAGGTTGGTTGATTGTTAAAATGAGTAATGCATTGAAATAAGTGATTCCTACAATCGCACTATGCGACTTAAAGCCTAGAGGTTACAAATTTAACAAATAATGTTGTAAGTGGAGCAACAGTTTCATTTTTAATTTAAAATCACCAAACTCGAAATTTCAAAATTCAAAAGCCCTCTATCCTCTATGTGTCAACAGACTACTATCACCTTCCCTGTCTAGTTGTATCCTCTTTATCCAACACAATCCCTACTACTTCCACTTTCTAAATAACACCTCACTTCACTTACCCCTTTCAGCCATTAGTTCACCACCTACATAACCTCTTCCTTATCCTATCATGTTTTGCTAAACCATATGTTAAACCTTTATCTTCCCTTTTATTGCTACCATCCCTCTCATCTCCTACTCAATTGTCATAGAACATTGACAAGAGATACTCCACTAAAAAAGAAAGAAGCCTCAGTGATGTGATCTTGTATTACCTAAATTTGGTTCCAAAGATGAAATCCTGCACCAAGGAGGAATTCCATGGAAATCTGGACTCTTGTACAATAATTACCTACGAGTTCGCTGCAGCATGAGACCATGCTCCTGCAGCACAACAGACGTGCACACATAAGTCCTGCAAGTCCCATCCCAAACAAGCAAGCAAGTCTAGAATCTCTTTGTTTCCTAAATGGGATCGACTCAAACGGGAAAGTAATGTCTAGTTTCCTAACAGAAACGCCCTGAACAGAAAAGTAAATCACAATTTCCTAATTGGGACGTCCTGAACAAGAAAGTAAATTCTAGTTTCTTAAATTGGGGTATCCTGAAAAGAAAAGTAATTTCATCGTTGACTTTCTTAAATGGGACTATTCCAAGGAGTGGGCCAAATTTTTTCAAAAAATATTTGAAGCCCAGTAATGCTTCATGGGCATGAAGAAATTACAAGCTAAAAAGAAAAGCTCATCTATGGCCCAACCCAAGGTGGCCTAAAGACCTCATGGCTAAAGTGGGCCAAGGCCCAAAAAAGATCCATGGATTGTATATGTTGCACATGTGACCCCCATTGGCAGATGTGTGGACTATTGCATGTGCGAGAGAACCCACCCGCACATGCGAGAACCTCACCTACATGAGGAAGCATGAGAGGCATGCGACCAAGCCAAGCTGCACGTTCGCTTTGTTAGCCCAAACCATAGCCTTTAATTAGAAATTAATTGATGCTATGCAGGCACTCCGCCTTAATTACTATGGCAATGGTGCCTACCTCACCCAGATTCGAGTTTTACCTGATCTTTTCATGAAGATCTGGGAAGCTCAGTCCACGGACCAAGAAATCACCAAAATTTTGAGTAAGTATACTTCTAATGAGTTTCTTGATTTCAGGCTCGTAGATGATGGATTGTGCAGATTTTGGGATCATATTTGGGTCCTTGTCACTATTAGAATATATGTTTTCAAGGCTGTCTATGCCTCCAAACTGTCTATTTACCCTAGGAGTACCAAGATGTACGGGACCTGAAGCGTCAATATTGGTGGCTGAAATGAAGAAGGACATTGTCGATTATGTCTTTTGATACCTTACTTGCCAACGAGTTAAGGCAAAACACCAGAGATCTGGCGGTTAGTTGCAAGGCCTCACTATTTTAGAATGGAAGTGGGAGCGTGTGACCATGGACTTTGTCATCGATCTGGCTAGAACCTATTCTGGTTGCAGTGCAATATGGGTCATCATTGACAGGTTGATCAACACTGCTTATTTCTTACCAATCAAAACCATAAATTCCACTAGCAGATTAGCCTGTCTGTACGTCGATGAGATCGTTTGACTCCAAGACATCCCCTCATCCACTGTGTTAGATCGAGATCCCCGGTTCACCTCCCATTTCTAGGACAGCTTCTAAGAAGCACTTGGTTTGGGATTTTAGTCTAGCACTGCTTATTATCCCCATGCCAATGGCCAGTCTGAACGTATTATCTAGACACTAGAAGACATATTTTGCACTTGTGTCATTGACTTTGGCAATAACTGGTATGAGTATCTTTTTCTATATGAATTACCTTATAATAACAGTTATTATTCCAGCATGAGCATGGTTCTATATAAAGCTCTCTATGGTAGGCCTTGCTGTTCTCCCACTTGTTAGAACGAAATTGAAAACCAACATCGTTTGGGACCAGATTACATCCAGAAAGCTATCGAGAAAGTTGCTATCATTTGAAGGAACTTAGCCATTGCCCATAGTTACCAAAAAAGCAACGCCGACAACCGTAGAAGACCCTTGGAATTTGCAATTGGTGATCAAGTCCTCCTTAAGATCTTCCCTTATAAGGGAAAAATGCAGTTCAGTAAGAAGAGAGAGCTGAGCTCCCATTATGTGGGACCTTTTCAGATCGTGGAATGTGTTAGAATTGTGGTGTACCACGTTGCTTTACCTTGAGAGCTTATAGGTCTACTTGAACCTGCCTCTGACCCTTATAACATCATTTTTCATTAAAAGATGCAGGTTCAAATTGATATGACATACAACGTGCTCCTCGCAGAAATCCTTGATTGGATCAACAAGGTTTTGCGCAACAAGAGGATTCCTATGATAAAGGTGCATTGGCAACACCACACTTCAGAAGAGATGACGTGGGAGTTGGAGAGTGAGATGTGAGAGAAGCTCCCAGGCATATTTATGACAAATTTGGGGGGCAAAATTTTTTAAGGTGCGGGGAATGTAACACCTCGAAAATATTCATGCTTAATTTGTAACGTGAACCCCTATTTATTCGGGCCCTAAGGCCATTTAAACTCTTTAATA
Organism: Carica papaya; assembly: GCF_000150535.2. The sequence goes on from NW_019014668.1 coordinate 1,492,191, forward strand.
TTTCATATCTTAGTTTTTAGATGAATACTATATTTTGTATTTTAATCTCATAGTTTATTTTGTTTAATAATTATTAAAATTATTTATTTTAATTATCTCGTTAGTGATTTTTACTTTTGGAAATTATATAAAAAGATTTTGGAGAAAAACGAAGAAAAAGTGGAAAATCTTGCAGGAATGCCCGGGGGAAAAATCCCACCAGCGCGCTGCATGCACGCGGCCAGCACAGAACCTCCCGTCCATGTGGGGTGCGAGGTGTAGTCTGCGCTAGCATCCCATCACGCACAGAAGGGCGCACGGCTCCGTGCGCCCTGTGCCGCGACCATCTGTGTTGTAGGCTTGCGAGTGCGACAAGCTAGGCTTGTAACGCGCAGTTGGCTGGGGCAGTGAGTACTGCCTTGGGCTGTGTGCGTTGCCGATTATGAGGCAAGTCATCGCTGGCTTGGGCAGCGTGTCCTCGTCGCTTGGGTGACATGCTACCATTTTTTGGGTGGCATGCCTCTGATTATCGCGTTGCCTTCACATTGCATCGTCATTCGTCGATCACATCCGTCGGTCGTCACATCTCATCTTTCTCATTGAATTTATCTCTCCTCATCAGATTTTTCCGATTGACACAAATCCAGTGGTCTCCATTTTCTATAAATAGGGACCCTCTCTTCACCATTTCCTCTTCACTTCTTTGTCTATTCTTCTATCCTCCAAGAGCTTTAGAAAGAGAGGGGGCGATATAGAGAGAGAGGGAGAGGAGGAGAAGAAGAAAAGGCATAGAAAATATCAAAGTTTCGGTAAAGAATTTAGTATTTACTTTTAAACATCTTAAGGAGTATTTATAGATTAAAATTTACAAGATGAAATTAAATAGTTGCATGATTTAGTTCATATGCCTAAACGAACTAATTTTGCATGTTGATACATATTTTAAGATCGTATATGAACTTATAAATTTGCATGTGTAATTAAAATGATTTAATGCTTAAGAGAAACATTGATATATGATGCAAATGACGATGAAAAAATGATTAAGCATGCAATGATATATAGACATGAGAAAAATATATTGGCGTTGGCATGCATAATTTATAAAGTATTTTCATTAGGCTTTTTATCTATGAGGAATTTCTGTTTCTCCCCCATCTGGTCTGAAAAGACGTGAGACGGCCACTCCCTATGGAAGAGGACATACCCTCTGACAAGAGTTTTGATGCGATATTATTGTAGGGGTCACCTTTAACGAAGTACAACCATGGTCATAGTTAACATGTAGGACAACTGTGGTTAGCACGACTGTGATCATAGATTGTGTTATGGTTTGGCAAGTCGTAAATGTGTTGTTGGTTTGACAAACTGTAAATTGCTGTTATAAATGAAATGAATTAGTCATTCCACATGGGTAGTCAGAAATCCATATTGCCCTCAGTAGATGAAAGTCAGAACGACTTCATGCGAAGAATAAAATGAAAGATAATGCATATCATGATTTGTTTGATTTTTTCTATTTTCAGCATGATTGATTTAATTGATATGATATGACCATAACATGATGGGTTTGATGTTTCTTTAGTAAAATAAATTATTTTTATAATTTAATAAGGAACCCTGATATAACTCTTGATGGTAAATAATGATGATACTTTTAATTACTTTTAAAATCTTATGATGTTATTTAAATATATTTTTTTACTGAGTATATAGAATTCACCCATTTCCATGCCCCCTCTAGATGAGGAAGATGGAGAGGAATTGATCGTTGACCTACCCCTTGAAGTGTTTGAGGATTCCATGGATCCTAAAAATTTTATGAATGCATGATTTGTCCCGCACTCTGATGAGTTCATTTACATAATGATATAAGTGACTCTCTTTTATATTTTGTTATTTTGTAACTTTTTGCCACTTTTAGCCTTAGTTATATATGTAATTGGGAACTCATATATTTTGTAAAAGATTTGTAAACATTTTTTTTTGCTACATACATTTGTCTATTATGCACTCGTAATCTATTTTTGTATATGGGACCCTTATGTCTTAATTAGCATTTGGGATGTCACAGCTTCCTTTTGTATTGTCTCACGTTGTGTCTTCTCATTTCGTGCTCCTACCATTAAACCCATTGGATCTAGAAATGACTCCTCTAATTTAAAGTTTTAGTAGCCCTCTATTAGCATGGAGCCCTCTCCTTCCCAAACCATATGACAAGTAGACACAAGGCGTTGAGTAAGTTAAAGATATGGATTTTGAATCCTCAAACCCCAAGTCCAAGTACCAAAATGGATTAATAGCCCCTTCCATTTCACTTCTCAAACCCATTAAAATGACTAGCTTCAACCTTCTTATTTTTTCCTGAATAATTTATTGAAACAACAAGAGTATGATTACTGTTTTGTTGATACCTATAAAGTTTATCCCATGATTGTTCAATTATTTTATGTTAATATGAGAATTGATGCCTCTGGGCATATTTATATACTATAATAGGTAATCCATCTATAAAGGTAATGATTGAAAAAATAGCTCAGTAAATGCTAGTTCCATGTAGGGGAGCCACTTTTAATGAAGTCGAGGTGTGAATAAGCAATATTCCTTATTTTAAAGATGTAAGAGGCCTTCAAGCTTTTAATTGGAAACTAAATTTTTGTTGAAACTATAAAGTCTACAGTTCAAGATTTTTCTTAGGATTTTTGAATCCTACATCACATAATTAAAAGATTTGAAGGCTCAAATCATATTCTATTGACAATGATGAATATTTATACAAGAGTATCATAGTAGAAATAGGAAAGAGTATTATAGTAGAAAGAGGAAAAATGTACAGCTAGAGTTTTCCTAAAACACAATTACTATAATAGAATTACATTCTTTATCACTCCCCCACAGGTTGAGCAGGGTTAGCCAACTCCGTTAACTTATTTGGCAACCAATGCAAGCGGTCTTTAGCTAAGGGCCTGGTAAAAACATTAGCATGCTTGGTGCGATGACAGAACACAAGATTAGTAGTGAAATATATGACATTCAAATTATCGCACGATAAAATAGTAAAAATGCGAAGTGGTAGGCCAATCTTATGCAACAACAAACGAAGCCATGTGATCTCAGAAGCTACCATTATAATAGCTCTATATTTGACTTTAGTAGAGGATTGAGATACAAATTGTTATTTATGAGAGACCCAAGATATTAAATTAGAACTTAAATAAATTTAAAAACTAGTAGTAGACTTCCATCACTATATCTATGTAATAGAAAATTTGGCTGCCTACTCAAGAAGAGTCCATGATCTGCAGTGTGACAAAGATACTGCAAAATTCTTTTAACAGCACTCCAGTGAACATCAGATGGAGAATGCATAAATTGAGAGACTTTGTTAACAATAAAGATAATTTCAGGATGAGTAAAAGTTAAATATTCCAGGTCACCAACAATACTCTGAAATGGTGTTTCATCCTGAAAAGTCTTTCCATCTCGAGCACTAAGTTTATCTAAAACAACCACCAGTGTATTGATAGGACTAGAGGTAGACATTTTTGCCCGTGCAAGCAAATCTACAATATATTTTCATTGAGTTAACAGTAAGTCATTTGGCTTCCAATGTGTCTCAATACCAAGAAAATAGGAGAGTTGACCAAGGTCTCGTAGTGCAAATTGCTTGTGAAGATAGGCAATCAATTATTGAATAAGAATCTCATTAGAACCAATAACAAGAATGTCATCAACGTATATAAAAACAAAGATAACATTAGCTTCGTGAGACTAATAAAAAAGATATGGATCAGCATTGGACCCAAAAAAAAAATGACATAAAGTATTTGTGAGCCTTTTATTCCACATCATGGGTGCTGTTTAAAACATAAAGAGACTATTTTAGTAAATAGGCATGATCCTTTCGTTGTTGATCTACAAAACCTGGAGGTTGAGACATGTAAGCTTCTTCTTCTAAAAACCCATATAAAAAAGCATTAGAAATATCAATCTGAGTATCTTTCCATCCTTGAGAGATAATAATAGAAAAAAGAAGTCAACTTGTAGCAAGCTTGACAACAAGACTGAAGGTGTATGAAAAATCAATTCTAGGATATTAAGTGTATCCTTCGACAACCGAGCAGGCTTTGTACTGCTCAATAAAACTATCAGGTTTTTGTTTGGTTCTATAAGCCCATTTATACCCAACAAAATTCTATTTTAGATCAAGAGGAACTAACTACCACATACCATTTTCCATGAGCACATTATACTCATTTTGCATTACTTCGTGCCAATGAGGGTACTTTACTCCCTCAAAGTAAGAAGTAGGGTCAACTATAGAAGTAGTTGCTACATTAAAAGAGGATCGATTCTTTGGCTTTAAATTCCCAATTTGAGATCAAGTAACCATAGGACGACGACGACCAGTATTGTTATCTGAGATAGCCGATGGAACAGGAGATAGAGAACCAGGTTGTTCAACATCAATAGCATCATGTATCCATGGAGAATCAATGTGAATAGAAGTGGCAAACTGTTATAGTGTTAAGGAGTCTGCATAGTGTTAACCATGTCATAGCTTGCTATCCAGAGTTAAACTCACCCACATCTCTAGGTACAGAGATAACCGTGCCCATGGCTTGAACGTAAGAGGAACATTCAGTACTCAAGCTCTCATCCATGTGAACCAAAATAAAATATGGCACGACAAAAATAGGAGGCTGATCAATCATGAAAGATGTAGCGGCATCCACACCATCATACTTGGCAAAAAGAAAAACATGTTCATCGAACTCAACATGGCGTGAGACAAAATTTATTAGATTGGGGATCAAAACATTTATAACCTTTATGGGCTCTAATATAACCCAAAAAAACATAGAGATGAGAGCAAGAGGATAATTTATTGGTGGAATAAGGAAGCAGCCATGGATAGCACAAATAATTAGAAATTAGAAGAGCACTATAGTCTGGTTTGTGATTGAATAATTTCTCAAAATGAGACATATTATTCAAAATTGGAGTTGGTAAAGGATTTATAGCATAAACGACTAAATCAAATGCATTTGTTTAAAATTTATGTGGGACATAAACATGATAGAGGGGAGCCTACCAGTTTTTATATGTCTGTGTTTGCGTTCAACACAACCATTTTGTTCAGGGGTATATGTGCAAGAAACACGGTGAGATATTATATCTTCACAATAAAACTTAGAATTCACCACCCCAATAAACTTGAAAGACTTTAATTGGTCTCTTAAAAACTTTCTCTACTAAAGTGTGAAATTGTTTGAACATAAAAAGAACTTCAAATTTATAATGCAAAAAATGAATCCAGGTATATTTAGAATAATGATCATGAAAAATAACATAATATTGATATGCATCATTTGAAATGACAAGGAAGGTCTCCACAAATTCGAACAAATCAAATCCAAAGGCCCAGTGGCAGAATAACGCGATAAAGTAAAAGGAAGCTTATGACTTTTTAACATTGAACAAGATTGAAACATATAAGAAAGACTACGAGGACCAAAAATTAATTGATGATCAATTGCTCTTCGAACAGTTGGTGTATTGACATGTCCTAACCGTGCAGACCAAGTAGAATGAGTGGCTAAATAGGTTTGGGTTGTAAAACCCTTGGGCAAGGTAGATAAAGAATACAGACCACCATCACTCTTGGCTTAGTGCATAATTTCCTTCATGTCCAAATCCTTAAAAAATGATCAACAAAAAATTCCATAGAAACAGGGTTAGAACGTTTAAGGGCATTAACATACAACAAATTTTGTGTAGCACTTGGAACTCGTAAATATTATGAAGAGAAAACTTATGGTTATTAAGAGTAATACAAGAATTTTCAACATTAGATATAGGTAATTTAAAATAATTACCTAGAGTAACCTCTTCAGGTCTGATATACTCAGAATCGATTTACCAAGTTGTCAAGATCAGTAGTTAAATAATTTATGGTACTACTATCAATTAGCCATGCCTGGGTAGGTTGAGACGATGTATTTGTCATATTTTATGGATGGTTTGGTGGTGAGAGCATGAGTATTTGAATTATTCACCTTTGGAGAAGGGTATATCTTAGAAATATGACCATTGTCATTATAATTGTGACACACAATTGTGAAAGTATCTAAAAGCACATATTGAAACTAAGCACCATTAAATTATTGATACCTACAATTTTGAGAAGGAGAGACGGAGGATTGATAATTCTTTTGACTATGACCACGTCCTTCTCTCCCTCTATCGCACCTATTGCTTGATTGATTGGGAGAAAATTGAGAGAATTGAGCATAAGGTTGTATTATAATTGTCTCCTCATGTTTTAGATGCCTTTCTTCTGTCAAAACCATACCATAGAGATCATCAAAATAAAAATCATTAGTATGAAAATCGAGCATTTTAAAGAATAATTTATAGGCTAGTCCAAGACAAGCAACAACAAATTCAATAAGTTCTTCATCTGGAGTATGATGTTATAATGCTGCCAGTTTACCTTAAATCCTTTTGGTACACACTACATAGGTCTCTATAGAGAAATTTTCTCACTTTAAGTTATGTAATTATGCATGTAACACCTAGATTTGAGCCTTTGATCCAGAGGCATATGTGGATACAAGTTTATTCAACACTACTCAGGCAGTTATTATGCCAACCTATTGAGGCAAGACCTTTTTAGAAATTGAAGCGATAACCCAGCTAAGGACAATCTGATCCTGTCATTTCTAGAGTTGAAATGCAGGATTTATGTACCATCTTCAAACACTGGTGATGGAACCAACTCATTTTGATCAAGATGACATTCTAAACTGCAACTAGTTACCACAAGCAAAAACTGCATTTTCTATAGCAAGAAATTCGTATTAGTAAGTTTAATTGTTAGTTGATGTGAAATATTGGGTGAAATTGAAAAAGGAGCAAGAAAGTTGGCGCTGATATAGTTGTAACAGCCATGGAAGCATCACTGTTGGCAGTTTGGCTTTAGGTGAAGACATGGTGTGGTTAGGGTTTCTATTCTAATACCATAAAAGATTTGAAAGCTTAATCATATTCTATTGACAATTGTGAATATTTATACAAGAGTATCATAGTAGAAAGAGGAAAAATATGCAACTAGAGTTTTCCTAAAAGACAATTACCATAATAGAGTTATATTCCTTATCAATAATTAGGACAAACATTTTTCCTTATTATGGTGCCATCACACAGGTATCCATTATGAAAACCTGATAATGTGGCACTTTGTGACTGAAAAACCTGTGAACCTACCCTATATTATTTTTAAATAGATGAAGGACATTAAGACTACACCAGCCTTGGTACCTTACAAGTCTCTCATCTCTCTATTACCACTTGCCTCTATAAGTTGCCAAAAGCCAAGACTAACTATAACAGGCACTCATATTCTTGATACCTCATATCAAGCAGCTGAGGAAGAACCTCTAGCATCTTTTTAGTAATCAATTTCTTCTATATTTATGTTTGAATCCATATCAAGTGCATTTTCGAACAAAATGATGAATTACCTATTAAATGAAGACTTGTTATCAAAAAATTGAGTACATAGGTCTAGAAATTTAGAATTTTGTTAGGGTCTCTATGATGAAATAATTGCAATAAATTTTTATTTGAGTAAGCATGGACTATATGGTTTGCAATTTTTTAGAAAACTACTTATGCATTTTATTCTACTAGTTATTATGCATTCTCTCTCAATAGTATGTTAGCTTATGTTTGTGTTTTGCCATTATGTTTTCTTCATACATCCTGAAAATATTAGGCAGATCCCTATATTGAAATGCTTCTCTGATTTGCCTATGCTTAAATCTATTCTCTAAATTATTTGGATAACAAATATGTTTCTACTATCACTCTACGTTATTGCTTACTTTTTATTTCTACAAAGAAAAATGGGGAGAAGTATTAGAGAAGAATTCTTGTTTTGATAAGACTTTTTGAGTTATGACAAAAAGGGGAGAAGTATAGGTGTGAAGAGAAGGTTAGTAAAATATTATAGAAAACATAACATGCATAAAATGAAATGACAATTGTTGGAATTTCAGTTGCTTAATATCTCGTTACCTGATATTGCCTTAAAGCTTTTTTTAGAACTTGGATAGATGATGGATAAACGTTTTGCTTATCTATAGTTTAAAAGAGAAAGACTTAGAAGCACTTACAAAGGGGCATTCCTTAAACTTAATAAACGGGAGAGTTCTTGAAATAATCTAGAATTATTTGTACATGACATATGTTGCAAAAATTTTTTTG
>NW_019014668.1:1500461-1513175 GCF_000150535.2 Carica papaya
GTATCATAGAAAGGACAAATTAAAATCAAACATAAATCCCTATAAGATTGGTAATCTTTGTATAATTACATAGTTCATAGTTAACGGCTCAGTATAATTTCTTTCGATTTTAAACTCATGAAAATATTTTTGAAAAATGTGCTATTTATGAAAATTATTTTTTAGAGAGAAAATTTGGTTTTAGAATTCTCTTATTTATGTTTTAAAACTAAAACACTGTGTGGAAGGAACTTTTAAGAAAATGGATTTTTTAAGAAACCTGAGTTTAGTGTGTCAATAAATAAGATTATAAGAATCACTTTTCTAAATATATAGAATATTGCTTTAAATAGTTTGTATGCCATAAAAGGTAATTCAACATAATACTTCTCAGAATGGATAGAAGCAATATCTTAATGTTAAATGTGATTGAACATGTATTTTATTTCGTACTATTTCAAAATCACCACTAAAATCAAACTATAATTATTAACGTTAAGTATATCAAGTATTATGATTTGCCCAAGATGATATCATCATTTAGACTAATTTTATTTTAAATTGCTTCTATTAAATTTAAATTTGATGGAAGACACTTTTTATAATAAGTGTAGTATGCAAGATCACGTCATAGAGAAAATCATGAATTCTTAAGTAATATGATTTTAGCTTTTTTAAATGTTTGATTTTATTTTCAAAGATCCTCTAACAACTATTTTTAACTTCCAAATATTTAAATGATTTTTTCTATATATTTTACAAGTGGAGAGAAAAAGAAAAAGGAGAAAAAAATTGATTGTGGAAAAAAAAAAGAAAAAATCATAGTTTTTTGATATGTCTTGAGCTCTAAGTATGTTTATAATTTGTAGATTGACTTTCTGAGAGAGAAAAACTTCAAATATTTTATCTTTACTCTTTAGGCCATTGTAAGAAACGTTTGAGGAAACTTTTGAGAATTATAGTAATTTTTGAAAAACTTTGGGAACTAGTTATGAGAATTTTTCCTCTTAGGAGTATGACAATATATACACGACATAAAATGTTGACACTCTCTAAACACATTTGTCGCTTACATAATTTGAAAAACACAAAAAAGCTATATTTAAGAGCATTAACTGTTCTCATCGACTAGATTTATGTCTAATATGTAACTTTATCTTAATGCCTTTAAATACCATTCTTTACTTCATTTATTATAAGTTTTGGGAATTAACTTCTCTTCTTGATCTCTAAATCTAAAATATTTGAATTTTAACTTTTATATCTACTCTCTAAGAGAGAAAATGGTGCGAGAGTGTATGGGAAGGATCGAATCAACTCCTATAACCTACTCAATGTAGCAATACCGAAACTTAACCACCTATAAAAATCTATCATTCTAATTAAATCTACAATTCTAAAAGGAAAGGAAAAAACAAAGACTAGAAAAATAAATAAGGAAAGGAAAAATATTATGGACTTACCGATAAGTTTATCCTCGCTCCTTGGCTTAATAAGACTTTTAAAAACTCTTGCTTCTTGAAGAACTTGAAGAAGCTCAAAGAAAAATTAGAAAAATACTAATTCTTGAAGAAAAGCCAAATCTTTCAACATTATATCTCTCAAAGTGATTGTGTTTACAACTTATAGACAATGACCTATTTATAGGCTTTCTTTAGATAGTTCTAAATGATCACAATCACTTGAAAAAATAATAAAATAATATCATAGATAAAATTACATCTAAATTTAGGATAATTACATAATAAAATATTATTCTATCCTAATTTAAAATAATTCATAAATTTTAATGGATAGAATTTACATTAAAATAATAATAAGATAGTGTCCTAGGATTAAAATTACATAATAAAATAATAGCATAAGATAATCCTAAGGTTAAAATATTACATAATTTAATCTCTGAATAGAACTTAAATCTAAATACATAAAAAATATTATTTAAATAATTAAGGGTAATTACCATGTGAATTTGCTGATTTTGGCCTTGAAAATCACATGGGGCATGTGGTGAAAAAGGAGTTCCAAGATACGCCATCTCTTCCCCCCTTCCCCACACTCACACACAAAAACATACGGGCTAGGGAGATGCGCGCGCACATGGCCCATTGGCTTTACGGCTCCACAGCTCGACTAGCACACGCATCTGCGGCCCGTTGGCTTTACGGTTCTATAGCCCAATTAGCACATGCACCAAGTAGGCTCGCGGCTACTGTTAGACCGGGTGCGATGACCTAATTGCTGGGCCAGTCGATCAGCCTGACATTTTTTTTCTCGGGCCTGAACCCGTTGGGCCGGGTCTCGAGTTGAGGACCAGCCTCGGGTTTTCTTAGTGGGCCTTATTTAGCCTATCTCAATGGACGTGCGGCATGGGTCACTCGTTTCCTTCATGTGTGCAACATATTTGCCCGTGAATTGGGCCTAGCAGGTCACTGGACGGGTCAAGTGACTCGGGTTACCCACTCGCGGGTTCTCCCTCGCCATGTGCAGCTTTGTACGTGTTGTCTTTGGGTCAGATTTCTAGATTTTCAACGGGCCATGGATTTGGATCATTGACTTCCTAGATTAATCTGAAAGCCTATAAGTCGTCTTTGATGCTTCCTTAGGTCGGTTGTCTTGGCAGCTTATATGGCTTTCCAGTTTTAATGGTGTCAATGATCCATCTTATCCGTTTTAAGCTTGCTTGAACTGGATCTTTAGGCTTTACGGGATTGGGCCTTGTCTCTAAATTTTGATTCTACTTTCTCAGTTGAGGATTCTTCTAGGTTTTATCTTCAGATTAGCGCGAGTTCTGATCTTTCTTTGCCGGGTAACTTGAATACCTCCCTACAGTACATCATATGCCCCTTCTTCAAAAGGATTTGCCCTCGAATCCATCTCACTGCTGCATAATGATCCTGGATACAATAGAGAAGCTACGAAATAATGGAAGGCATTAAGATGATACTGTGGTCTGGAGGAACACATTTGCATGTGAAATTGAGCTAGTGTCTGGGTGCCGTAATTCATTTTGTCCCATTACACTTGTGTATGCTACCACACTCATTCTCTTGATCAAGTTGAGCATCGAAGTTGGGATCTACTTAATTGAGTCCCTACAAGTTAGAAAATTTTACAAAAAGTTCCTAATAGACTCTAGATTCCCAAATTGTGCAACCACGAATGGATTGTGCAATGTAGTATAAATGATCCAAATAGAATGAAAAATAAAATTTTTCACTCTCACCTAGTAGATGACTTACTCTTCCTCTCAATGGTTTTCTGACAATATAATAGGCGGTTACTCTACTTTTATCATGTAAGATGCAAACAACGTGCCAATTGCCTTATGAGGTGTAATTTAGATTTTTTTTTATATTTTTGATATATAATTTTTTTGAATAATGGAATAAACACAAAATCATTTGAAACACATAGATTGAATGAATCGAAGTAATATGCAAATGAATTAACGATCAAATAATTTTTTTGAATATTAATTTGGGAACAAAAATGCTGAAAGCAAAAAAGATAGTTTTGAGTTTTGGGAGCCTAAACTCTTATACCAGATGACACAAGAGGGTATGGGGAGGATCAAATCAATTCCTATAACCCACTCAATGTATGCAGTACCGAAACTTAACCGCCTAGAAAAAGACTTCTCTCTAATTGAATCTACAATCCTAAAAGGAAAGTAAAAACAAAGACTATAAAAAATTAGCAAGGAAAGGGAAAAAGCCACAAAATTTTCAATAAGTTGATCCCTACTCCTTGGCTCAATAAGACTTCTGAAAACTCCTGCATCTTGAAGAACTTGAAGATGCTAAAATAAAAATTAGCAAAATGCTAATTCCTAAAGAAAAACCAAAGCTTTCAATATTATTTCTCTCAAATTGATTGTGTTTACAACTTATAGGCAATGACCTATTTATAGGCTTTCCGGGGATAGTTCTAGATGATGACAACCACTTGAAAAAATAATAAAATAATATCCTAAATAAAATTCTATCTAAATCTAGGATAATTACATAATAAAATATTATTTTATCCTATTATAAAATAATTGAATAATTCTAAGGGATATAATTTATATTAAAATAATAATAAGATAGGGTCCTAGAATTAAAATTACATAATAAGGTTAAAATATTACATAAGTTAATCCTTGAATATAATTGAAATTTAAATACATAAAAAATATTAATAAAATAATGAAGGATAATTACCATGTGAATTTACTAATTTTGGCCTTGAAAATCACATGGGGCATATGGTGGAAAAGAAGTTCCAAGATAGGCCATCCCTTCCCCTTCACCCACCCCCACCCCCCCCCCCCCCCTGGCCGCTCCAAACACACACAAAAATGTGCGAGCTAAGGAGGCCTGCACGTGTGTGTACAGCTTGGGCCGGGCTCACGTGCGTGTGGCCCGCTAGCCTTACGGCTTTGTAGCTCGACCGACACACACACCCGCTGGCCCTGTAGGTGCTGCTGGGCTGGGTGTGGTGGCCTACTTGTTGGGCCAGTCAATCGGCCCAACGTCTTCCTTCTCACACTAAAATCCATTGGGCAGGGTCTCGGGTTGACGACCGGCCTTCAGGCTTTCTTGGTGGGCTTCTTTTGACCCATCTCTATTGATGTGTGGCATAGGCCACTCATTTCCTTTGTGTGCGTGGCCTACTAGCTCACAATTTGGGCCTAGTGGGTCATTGGGCGGGTCAGGCGACTCAGGTTGGCCACTCAAGGGTTCTACCCTATATGCACAACTTTGCACGCATTGTCTTCGAGTCAGATTTTTGGATTTTCAATAGGTGATGGAGTGGGCTGTTAGCTTCCTAGATTAATCTAAAAGCCTTAATTCATCATCTTCGATGCTTCCCTAGGCCTGTTGTCTTAGCGACCCATATGGTTTTTCGATTGTGATGGCGTTGATGATCCATCTTACCCGATCTAGGCTTGTTCGAACTGAATCTTTGGGCTTTATGGGATTGGACCTTGTATCTGAATTTTGACTCTGTTTTTTCGATTGAGGTTTCTTTCAGGTTTTATCTTAGGGCTGTCATGAGTTCTGATCCCTATTTACCTGGTAACTTGAATGCCTCCTTACGGTCACGTTAGAAAAGATTGAGCTTTAGTCTTTTACTCACTCTTGAGTATTATAAGAAAGGATTTGAACTTTTTTGAGTAAAAAGTATTGAAGAAACATTGTAAGGGTGAGCTTAACACTACGTATATCAAGCATTATAAGCATGAGCTTGACATTAAGTATATTAAGCATTATAAGGGTGAGCTTGGCATCGAATAAAAAAAGTATTGTAAGGGTGAGCTTAGCATTATGAATAACAAGCATTTTGAAAGATGTTGCTTCTCGACCCTAGAAAAATAAGCAGTTCTAGTAGAAGAGGTTATTAGTTGAATTATCAGGTGGGTATCCGAGGAGATAATATAGGGGCACGTGCTAAGTTGAACATCTATAAATTATGTTTGCATTTTCTTTGCCTTACTCCTACTTAATTTACTTGCATTAACTGTTATTGACTTGTAGTTTATGTTATATTTGCTTTCTATAAATCATTGCTGAAATTAATTGGAATTAACTAATTAGAAATTTAAAATTTTTGAAAAGTTGGGTCAAGATAAAAATTAACAAAAACCTCGAGAAACCTAATTCACCTCCCTCTTGAGTGATATTGGTAATTTAGAACAACATTTTTAAATAATTATCTTATATTATTTCAAACAACTTTTAAGAAATTTTTGTGAAAAATAAGGCAAAAGTTCTTCTCTTTCTCTTAAGCCTTCATTAAACCTAAAAGTGAGCTTTCATTTGTCAGTCCACTCTTGAGAGAGTAAATATAAATTTCCTTCTTTTAAACTCTTGGTTGTTTGTTGTAAAAAGTTTTGTAAAGCCCTATTGGGATCCTTTTATTTAGACACACAAATGCTTACTGAGGTAAATATTAAAGAAACTAGCTCTTTTATAAGAAGTTAAGGAAAGTAGTGGAAATAAGTTAGCTTGAGGAAGAGGATGTCCATAAATTCAAGTTTGAGCTCTCTCTTTCTCTCTATAATTTGTTTTATGTTGCTTTCATTTTTTGTTTAAGGTTAACATTTTTGTATAGTTCACTAATTAAAGAAGTTAGAAGCACTTAGTTTGAAATTTTAAAAAATCTATTTTTTCTAAAAAATAAAAATTCAATTCACCCCTTTTTCTTTGATTACTTTAATACTTGGGTTAACAGAGCCTTTAGGAAATAAAACTTCAAGCTACAGTAGACAAATGAGAGTTGGAGATTGAGAGAGTGGATCATAACTTCAATGACAATTTGCTCAAACAACTCTATATTGTGCAACATTATAATTTTGTTTTCTAATACCACTTTTGATGTAATAAAAATGAAATTGACTCCTAAAATTCTTCTTATCTAACACTCTTTTTTAGATGTGAAACATCTTTTTTGAGGTCTCAAGAAATTTCTTTTGTAGAGTCATCTTTAAGATGGTGAATTAGATTAAAGAACTAAACACTACATATATCTTTTCCTTTTTTATCTCTTGTCAATGCAAAATAACATCCATATTATACTAGAAATACTTAAAATTTGACAGAATAATGTTAAAAACTAATATTAATGTGACATCCCGCTCCCCGGTGGGCAACAATGTCCAATACAGAGCAGATACTAGTGCAATTCAATTTAAATTATAACACATAAGTTACATTCATCCCTTATAAAAATTTTACAAATGTATTTATGAGGCATCAAAGTTAGCTATCAAAAATTTACAAAACATTGTTTAAGCTACTTCTATGAATTACCAAATAGTTGTCCCTCATAGTAAAGCGCACTTTTGCACTCAACATCTAAGGATCCACAAACGGATCCAAGCAAGCATCAAGGGGCAGGTTAAGAGGCATATCGTTTTCTTCAACATTATTTGGGGGAGATGGATTAGGGTGAATTCTATGAAACTTAATAAGGAAAAGCAACATTATAATCATACTATTAACGTTTCAAAAGTTCATTTAAGGCAATCAGTGAAACACATTTTATCATTTTAAACACCGTATAGCGTGATAGAGATTGCTAAAAATTTCATAGTAAAATTTAACTTAAGTTTCTTTAAAATAACAATTTCGATCTATCCCTAAAAATATGATTAGATACACAACAAAACAAGTCGTTCAAGGTAGATCATAATCCAATCCATTACATGACAACTAGACAGTTTTGCTTTTAACTTTAAAAATTATTCGAGTCAATTTAGTTTCCATTATTTACACACCTTCAGGAGAAATCGTTTAAACGTATATCAATGGAGGGCCGAGGG
Organism: Carica papaya; assembly: GCF_000150535.2. The sequence goes on from NW_019014668.1 coordinate 1,507,750, forward strand.
ACCCCCAACTGCCATTGTGAATGGAAAAAATAGTTCAATTCACAATTTAGTAATTCAGTGAAAATCTATGATCACGGTATTACTTCGCCATTGTGATCCCTACAATCAATTGTGGTTTACTTTCATAAGAGGGAAAGCCAATAAAATATCCATTCATAGGGAGTGGTTCAATACCAGTTAGTAGACGAACAGATAATGATAATCCCTCTATGATAATGATTAAATGAATTTAGGACTTTTTTTGTTCGTTTACATTTACATCACAATAAATGACTATTCCTAAAGCTATTCCAAAATCCATCGTCCATTTACAGATAACTGTATAACTTCTTCTTTTATGCCCCATTTGGACTTACCAATATGCTTTTTAATTGTCTCTCAACCCAACAAGACCCATCTAACAAGACCCAGCAAGCCTCATTTAACAAAATTAGGCCTAACAAGGCTCATTTAATTAGTCCTCAGTTCATTGGGACTATAAACTTTAACTCGTAACCTATCAAGACCCACTACCAAATTCTAGGCTCCATAAAGCCCAATAACAAATCTGGGCCCAATAGAGGCTCATTTACTATATTTTTGGGCTCCTTGAAGCCCATCAAACAAACCTAGCCCACGAGGAAACCCATCACTGTACTCATCAACTAGGCGAGATGAGGGCCAATTGCGCAACCTTTTTGCCAAACGGGTGTGCTTAACAAGGTCATCTAGCCTAGGTGGACTACGTGTTGCAGCGCACTTAAGGCTGGCTATTTGGACACCTTGAAGATGTCAGGATAGTCCCGCATGCATAGATGCATATGTCTCTTCGTGCTGGACAATATGTCCATGTGCTTGTGCAGCTTGGCATGCCTGCATGCGCTCATTCAATGCAGCAATTATTTATTCCCTTATTCGTACAGCATAGAGTAATATTGCGCATGCTCACTCGCGCCTAGGTGTTCGGTTGAGCAATGTGTTTGCGTGTGCGCTGTGCATGCCAGGGGCTGAACCCACACTATAGATGTGCCAGGGTAGTCCTGCACATGCATGCACAGTTCTTCCATGAGCTACCTCAACTTGTATGAGTACTTGACGAAGATTGAATACGAGTGCGCGACTGCTGTGCACGCGCACCACATGCTAGGGGCCTTATTTCAGCATATATGTGTGATCGGATAGTGTCCTTTGCACATTCGGCACACGACTGCGCCTGTGGTACGATCTGTCTTGGCACATCAATGTCTTCTCCGCACCAGGCCAAGTCGAAGGCCTTTCCCTTTGATTCCTAAATGCCATTTTGCATTCAACTTTCCAAGATCGATTCCCAAGTATTCATGAACACCAAATTTTTACTTCTAAAAAGAATTATAGCAAAATATCAATCCAATAACCGACTAAAACTATTCTAAACACATAAACACTTCACAAAAGCTCATGCATTCATTCTTTAAAGAAGAAAACTCTCAGGTTTAAAGAAGAAAAACTATTGTAGCAGAAGGCAGAATCTAGGTTCTAGAAAAGAATGCAGAATTTATCTGCACCTTATTTTTGCAAGAAGAAAATATGGCTATTGTGAGGTGGATAGGCACCAAAGGAAAGGAAAACAAGGAGACAAGGTCGATGTTTATCTCTCAGGGAAGAAAGGATGGATGCGCTGGAAAGCTTGCATTGAGTGCAGCAATAAAAGAGGAGGCAGCAACAGGGGCAACCTCACAATCCTTCACTTAGGAAATGCTCCTAACTCACTCTCAAGCTCTCTCTCTAAAAGTTTATCTCTTGAATGATGAAAGAGTGAAAGAAGAATGAGTGAATAAGAAGTTTAAATAGTTGGGGCTGAAGCATGGTGATTCTTTAGATCACATGTAGGGAAGTGTGGCCGTTGATCGGCTAAATGGCTGACCGTGCACGTGGATGTCCAACTAATGTGTAGCAAGTGCCAGAAGGGTGCTGCGGAGGCTAATAGTGGTCTGCACCAAATAGTAGCTGGCCAATGGGTGGCGGGCAAAATCTGTCTGCATATGTTCAGGTGCGCATGTCCTATCACACGAGCAAGAAAAAATGCCCATGAGGCATGCAGCTTGTGACATCTCAAATGTTAATTAAGGCATAAAGTTTTTAGATATAGAAACAGATTACAAGTGCATAATAGATAAATATATGTAGTGGAACAAATTATAAATTCCTTACAAAATATATGAGTTTCCAATTACATATATATCTAAGGCCAAAAGTGATAGCAAAATACAAAAGAGGACCACTTCTATCATTATGTAAATGGACTCATCAGAGTGCGGGATAAGTCATGCACTCATAAAAGTTTATAGATTTGCGGGATCCTAAAAAACTTTAAGGTGTAGGTCAGTGACCGATTCTTCACTATCTTCCTCATCTTGAAGGGATATGGAAAGGGGTGAGTTCCATATACTCAATAAGGAAAACAATATTTAAATTAAATCATAAGATTTTAAAGGTAACTAAAAGTACCATCATTACTTATCATTATATTTATATCAGGGTTCTTTATTAAATTATGAAAATAATTTATTTTATTAAAAAAATATCAAATCCATCATGTCATAGTCATATCATATCAATCAAATCAATCATGCTAAAAATAGAGAAAATCAAACAAATCATGATATGTACTGTCTTTCATTTTATTCTTCACAAAGTCGTTCCAACTTCCATCTACTAAGGGCAATACGGATTCCCGACTACCCATGTGGAATGACCAATTCATTTTAGTTATAACAACAATTTACGCTTGCCAAACCAACATCACATTTACCGCTTGCCAAACCATGACACGATCTATGACTACGGCCGTACCAACCATAGTGGTCCTACATGTTAACTATGGCAAGAGCCGTATTTCACCAAAGGTGATCCCTACAATCATATTGCATCACCACTCTCGTCATAGGGTACACTATCATTCATAGGGAGCAATCTCTCATGTCTTTTTAGACAAGATGGGGGGAGAAACAGAAACCCGTCAGAGATAAAAAAACCTAACAAAATACTTTATCAAGGTTTCAGTAAGGAATTTAGTATTTACTTTTAAAGTTAGAAAATTTAAGTTTTACCATCCTCTAAAAGCTTTAGAGAGAGAGGGAAAGGAGGAAAAGAAGAAAAGGTGCATTAGAACAATTCACTTTAAAAGTAAATACTAAACATGGAACATGCAAAACATCAACACAGATTTATAAATTTAATTTTCTAAAAATACTCCTTAAGATGTTTAAAGAAATACTAAATTTCTTACTGAAACATTGAAGTTTTTCTACATCGTTCTTCTTTTTCTTTTCTCCTTCTCTCTCTAAACTCTTAGAAGATTGAAGAATGGAATGGAAGTGATGAGGAAATAAAAGAAAGGGTCCCGATTTGCACCAAGTGGCAAAATTCGGTGATGCCGTGAAAAACATAAGAAAAATTCCTCCACTGGCGGCGGCACACCACCCAAGGAAGTGCATGACGCCCAAAGGGGCGGTAACACACTGCCCGTGGCAGCAGTGCACCCCACAAGGCCGACTGTGTGCAGGAGCTAACTTGTGCGTGCGCAGGGCCTACAATGCATAGGCCTATCCACACAAGCCTATTACGCAAACAGTGCACACACAGTGCGCGATGCCTTGCCTTGTCCATGGGCGATGTGACAGGTGCTGACTGGCCTACCTGCGCGACAAGAAACACGCACAGGACTAATCCTACAGGAAAATACCAGCGGGATAGGTTTTCCTGCGTAGGAATGCACGTGCACATATGCAGTGCGCGCGGTGGCCGTGCAGGCGAACCGCTCCTGTGGGTATTTTATCGTGTGGATTTTTCCCTCTTTTTCTATTTTTTCCTGAAAATATTTTCTTAAAAAAATAAAAATAAAATAATAGATAAAAATAAATAAATAAATAAAATAATGAAATCATCATAAAATTGAAATTACGAATTTTAAATCACAAATTACAATATAAAGGTTTGAAATAGATTTAAATGAGTTTAGGTAGTCTTAAGGCCTGAATAAATAGGGATTTCTAGTTAAAAATTTAGTGTGGTGGTGAGCGGGGTGTTACACTTCCCCCACCTTAACATATTTGGTCCCCCAAATTTGTTTCAAATAGGTCTGGGAACTTCTTTCTCATCTCACCCTCCAACTCCTAGGTTGTCTCTTCTGGAGTATGGTGTTGCCACTGCACCTTCATCATGGGAATCATTTTTTTGCGTAAAAATTTGTCAGTCTAATTAATAATTTCCATGGAGGGTTTCTCGTAAGTCATATCGGATTATACTTGCGCCTCATCGTGAGGAATGATATAGGATGGTACCTTTTGAGTATGGAGACATGAAAAACATCATGTAGACCCACAAACTCTCGAGGAAGAGTAAGGCAGTACGCCACGGGTCCAATACGCTCCACAATCCAAAAAGGTCCCACATAACAGGGGCGTAACTTCTCTTTTTTTCTCTTGAACCGCATATTTTCCTTGTAGGAAAAAATCTTAATGAAGACTTGGTCTTCAATGGCGAATTTCAGGGATCTTCTATGATTATCAGGTTAACTCTTCTGGTGACTCTAGGCGGTAGCCAAGTTTCTACGGATGATCGCAACTTCCCAATAGCCTCCTGGATGAAATCTGGTCCTAAATGACTTTGGTTTTTTTGACTTTGCTCCAGCGAGTGGGAGAATGACAGGGCCTACCGTACAGGACTTCATACGGATCCATACCGATGTTGGAATGATAACTGTTATTATAATTCACAAAGGGGAAGATACTCATACTAGGTATCACCAAAGTTAAGGATACAAGCGTACAACATATCTTCTAACGTATGGATAGTGCATTCAGATTGACCATCAGCTTGGGGATGATAAGCAATACTGAAGTACAATCTAGACCTAAGCACTTCTTGAAAGTTGTCCCAAAAGTAGGAGGTGAATCGAGGGTCTCGATCAGATACAATGGATGAGGGAACACCATGGAGTCGAACAATCTCATCGACATAGAGGCAAAATAATTTGCTGGTGAAGTCAATGATCCTAATGGGCAAGAAATGGATGGTCTTAGTTAGTTTGTCAATGATGACTCAAATAGCATTACGACCATAATAGGTCCTGGGTAGCCAAGTGATAAAATCCACGGTCACATGCTCCCATTTCCGTTTCAAAATTGAGAGGTCCTGTAACAAACCACCAGGTCTCTAGTATTCTGCCTTGACTCGTTGGCAAGTAAGACATCAGGAGACGTAGTCAACAATGTCCTTCTTTATTCTCGGCCACCATTATTGACGCTTTAGGTCCCGGTACATCATAGTACTCTCACGATGGATGGATAATTTGAAGGCATGGGCAGCCTTGAGAATATCTATCCTGATAGTGACAGAGACCCAAATTCGGTCCTGAGATCTACATAACCCATCATTTAAGATTTTGAAATCAGAAAACTCATCAT
>NW_019014668.1:1513443-1524712 GCF_000150535.2 Carica papaya
AAAAAAATGTACACCCTCTCAATTGAGTCAAGTCAATAGAGCAACAATCTTAGAATGTCTATCGATGAATCGTTAGTAGTAACATGCCAAACCAAGGAAACTATATACCTCAACTACATTGGTGGGTGGGTTCCAGTTGATCACCGTTTTAACCTTTGTTGAATCTATGAAAACTCCTCCACTTGAAATTACATGACCAAGAAAGAAAACTCGATCCAACTGGAATGACTAAGTCTAGCAAACAGTTGGTTCTAACGGAGTGTCCCCATCACTTCAGACAGGTGGACTGCATGTTCCTCTAGGTTTTTGGAGTACACTAGGATATCATCTATGAATACGATGACATATTAATCCAGTGCATTCCAGAAAACCCTATTCATGAGATTCATTAAGGCAGTAGGGGCATTAGTTAACCCGAACGACTTTACTTTGAACTTGTACATGTCGTATCTACACTGAAAAATGATCTTTGAGATATCTTCTTCTTTGACTCTCAGTTGGTAGTATCCTGATCTGAGGTCAATCTTAGAAAAGACCGTGTCTTTTTGCAATTAGTTGAAAAGGTCATTGATTCAAGCTAAGGGATACTTGCTCTTTATTGTTATCCAGTTGAGTTCTTGATAGTCTACGCATAGTTTGAGGGAGCCATCATTCTTTTTCACAAATAATACCGAAGCACCCCAAGGGGAGTGACTAGGGCGAATAAACTTCTAGCCAAGAAGCTCGAAAAACTGGTTCTCTAGTTCTGCGAACTCAGCAAGACTCATGCGATAGACAGATTTTGAATTTGGTTGGGTTCTAGGAATTAGTTTGATAGAAAATTCTACCTCTCGCGGGGGAGGTAGACCAGGTAATTCGACGGGAAAAACTTTTGAAAAGTTATAAATAATAAGAATGGAGTACACAGTAGGATCATCATCCATATTCCTGTTTATTTAATTGTTAGAGAGAAAAATAGATTTTTATTTTTTTTTAGAGTTTGCAAGGTTACAACTTTATTTTCATAATCAATAATTACCCTATATTTTTCTAACCAATCCATTCCTAGAATAACATCAAATCCTAAGAAATCTAAGAGTATTAAATCCACAAATATGTCTATTTCTGAAGCTTTTATCTTACAATCTTTATAAACACAATGAGCTTCTAATAATCCCCCTAGAAGGAGTCTCTACAGTTCTTTTAAAGATTCAGGTATAATATCAAATTTGCAAGCAAATGCACAAAAGATAAAAGAGTGGATAACACCTATATCTATGAAAGCCTTGGCAAAAGGATCATGAATAAAAAACATACCCTGAATAAGGACAAGAATGGGGAGGGCATCGGGTTCATCTAGGTGGTATACACGACCCTAGGCTACAGGTCTGACCACATCCTTCGACTGCTGAGGATAGTCCTTTACAAGATGTTGGGTGCTTCCATACTGATAGCAGGCGTGATTGATACACTGACTGGGTAATTCACCATACAAGCGACCACAATGCTAACATGGTTGGAAAGGTTGGGCAGGCTGTCTAGTAGGTAGAGGTAGAGCAGGGAGAAGGGCAACTCAGGTTTGTTTATCAGAGTGGCTACTTACTAGGTTAGACAACCTTCTTCTGGGTTATTGGGGTTGTTGTTGGGTACGAATTCGGGGAATGCATTGATGTGTAGTTGAAATGAGGTCTTCAGCCAACTAGGCATGTTCTAATACTTCAACATATGAGTTGGGTGTCAGCATCACAATCCGATCATAGATGTTAGCACGAAGGCCTTTTAGAAACTTTCTACCTTTATAACTTTCAGGGGTGACCATTAAAGGAGAAAACCTAGACAATTGGACAAATCAGGCTATATGTTGGGTAACCATCAGATTTCCTTGGCAGAGGTCCTGAAATTCCTCCTCCTTCTTCTCTCAGACATAGGTTAGAAAAAAGTTATCAAAAAATGCATTCATGAAAACTTTCCACGCGGTAGGGGTATGCAGGACTTCCTTCCTAAGTCGCCACCAGTGTTTTCCTTCACCGATCAACATAAAAGCTACTAGGGGAACTTTCTGTTCCTTGGTTAGGTATAGGATAGAGAAAAGCTTCTCTATCTACAGGATCTAGGCTTCGGCTACAAAGGGGTCAGGGCCACCTTCAAAGTGTGGCAGGTTAAGTTTCTTAAACTCCGCTATGTTGTGAGAGATAGACCTCTCAGTTGTAGGGTATTTCGAGGCACGATGTTGACAAGAGTTGGCTTTGTTTTTTCCTACGGTTGTAGTCAATCATTGGATAGCTCAAAAGAGTTCGGTAAACTTGGCCCTGGTCAAGTGGTCCTAGGCCTCAGGTCTTTCGGTACGTTTTATAAAAGGTCTCCCTCTCATCATTCATACAAAAGAAAAGAAGACACGAGTTGGTGATCTAATTTTAAAAAGATGACTTATTTTTGCTGGACATTCCTCAAGGCCTTTTCTACCAACGACCTCAATTGTGAGGGATTTAGTTCGTGTAACTGCTCTGATATCATCTATGGCATCCCAAATGCTAATTAAGGCATAAAGGTGCTAGATATAGAAATAGATTACGAGTGCATGATAAAATTGTATACAGCGGAGTAAATTATTACAAATCTAATATATGAGTTCCAATTACACATATGCATAACTAAGGCCAGAAGTGGCAAAATATAAAATATTAAGATACTAAAAATACAAAATGGCCACTTCTATCATTATGTGATTGGACTCATCAGAGTGCAGGACAAGTCATGCACTCAAGGGTTGTGGATCTACGAGATCCTCATAGACTTCAAGGGGTAGGTCAGCAGTCGGTTCCTCACTATCTTCCTCATATGGGGGGGCATGGAAAGAGTGAGTTCTATATACTAATAAGAAAAATAATATTTAAATAACACTGTAAGATTTTAAAGATGGATAATTATATCATAAATACTTACCATCAGGTCACGTCAGGGTCCTATCTTACTTTATGAAAATAATTTTATTTACTAAAAAAAACATCATGTCATAGTCACAACAATCAAAATCAAATATCATACTTGGCAATAGAGAAAATTAAATAAATCATGAAACGCTCATATTTTTGTGTTATGCTTTGCGAAATCGTTCTGACTTCCATCTATGAGGGCAGATACAGATTTCTGACTGCCCATGTGGAATGACCAAATAATATACAGATAACGACAATTTTCTCAGGTACATTTTTGGCTTGCCAAATCATGTGCGATTTATGACTACGATCGTACCAACTATTGTGGCCCTAGATATTTTATAGTTACGGCATTACTTAGCCAAAGGTAACCCTTAATAGATATTCGCATCACCTCTCTCGCCAGAGGGTACGCCGTCATCCATAGGGAGCAGTCATCTCACGTCTTTCTAGAACATATGGGGGAGGAAGAAACATATACCCCTCAGAGATAAAAATCCTATGAAACACTTGATGCATTATGCATGTCAATACAGATATATATATTTCTCAGACCATTCAAGCTCATTCCCCTTCTCTTCTTTCTTTTTCTTTTTTTTTTTAATTTTTTCTCAAGCAAATATCACAAGATTCACATTATTTAATTTACATGCAAAATCATCAAGAGTCAATAAATTCATATAGCATGCTTAAAATTAAGAACAATTCACTTTATTAGAACTACTAAACATGAAACATGTAAAAAATCAACACAGATTCATAAATTTAATTTTTCTAGAAATACTCCTTAAGATGTTTAAAGAAATACTAAATTTTTTACCAAAACCTCGAAGTTTTCCTACATTATTCTTATTTTTCTTTTCTCATTCCCCCTCTAGATCACTCCCTCTCTCTCTAAACTCTTGGAAGATAAAAGAATGGAATAAAACTGATGAGGAAATGGAAGAAAGGGTCCCTATTTATAGAAAATAGGAACCATCAAATTTGTGCCAAATGGAAAAATTCAGTGACGGTGCAAAAAATAGAGGAAAAATTCCTCCACTAGCGGCGGCACACCGCCCAAGGCAGTACATGCGTGCACAGTGCGCGACACCTGGCCCTGTCTATGCGCGATGTGATGTGCGCAGACTAGCCTGCCTGTGTGTAACAAGACACGTGCGCAGGACTGGCCCAAGGCCCCGCGCAGATGGAACATACGAACAGTGTGCACGTCCTGCGACTAGTCGCGCAGGCGAACCTCTTTTGCGGGTGTAAACTCTCGCAATATTTTTCCCCTTCTTTCGTTTTTTCCTGAAAATTATTTTCTTAAAAAAATAAATAAATAAAATTAAAAATAATAATAACAAAAAATTAAACTAAATTAAATTAAATAAATAAATAAATAAATAAAATAATAAAATCAGTATAAAATTGAAATTACGAATTTTAAATCACGATTACAATATAGAACTACGAAATAAATTTAAATGAATTAAGGAAATCTTAAGGCCCAAATAAATAGGGAGTTTTAGTTAGAAATTTAGCGCGCCGGTGAGCGGGGTATTACAGATATGACCGATGGATGGATGAAGCGATGTGACGGCAATATGAAAATCAGAGGCACACCACCCAAACGACAACGACAACATGCTACCTAAGCTGGCGATGACACATCACTTAACCTCTCGGGGTAAAGCAAGGCGGTACGCCATGAGTCCAATACATTTCACGATATAAAAAGGTCCCATATAACGGGGGCTTAACTTTCACTTCTTTTTGAAATGCATTTTTCCCTTATATTCCTTAAAATTTTCCCTTATAAGGGAAAATTTTAAGGAAGACTTGATCGGCAACTGCAAATTCCATGGGTTTTTTACGGTTCTCAGGGTAGCTTTTCTGGTGACTCTAGGAGGTGGCTAAGTTCTTTCGAATGATAACAACTTTTTTGATAGTATATTGGATTAAATAAGGTCCCAAACGATGTTGGTTCCCGACTTTGTTCCAAGAAATGGGAGAACGGTAGGCCTGCCGTACAGGGCTTCATACAAAGTCATGATGATGCTGGAATGATAACTCTTATTATAAGCAAATTCGTATAGGGAAAGATACTCATACCAGTTATTGCCAAAGTCGAAGACACAAGCGCACAACCTGTCTTCAAGTGTCTAGATAGTACTTTCAGACTAGCCATTAGTTTGGGGATGATAGGTAGTGCTGAAGTACAATCTCGAACCAAGTACTTCTTGGAAGCTATCCCAAAAATGGGAGGTGAACTAAGGATCTTAGTTTGACACAATGGATGAGGGAATTCTCTAAAGTCAAATGATGTCATTAACATACAAGCGGGTTAATCTGCTGGTGGAATCTATGGTTCTAATTGGTAGAAAATGGGTGGTCTTGTTCAATCTGTCAACAATGACCCATATTGCATTGGGATCAGAATAAGTTCTGAGCAGATCAGTGATAAAGTCCATGGTCACATTCTTCCACTTCCATTCCAGACTAGGGAGGCCTTGCAACAAACTGCCGAGTTTCTAGTTTTTTCCCTTAACTCGTTGGCAAGTAAGGTATTGGGAGACATAGTCAATAATGTCCTTCTTCATTCCAGGCCACCAATATTAATGCATCATGTCCTGGTATATCTTGGTACTCCTGGAGTAGATGGATAGTTGGGAGGCATGAACAGCCTTGAGAATCTCTATCCTGACAGCAACAAGGACCCTAATACGATCCCAAAATCTGCACAATTCACCATCCGTAGCTTGAAATCAGAAAATTCATCAAAAGTAAACTTACTCAAATTTTTGGTGATTTCTGGATTGTTAGATTGAGCTTTCTAAATCTTCATAAAAAGATCAGGCAAAGCTCATATATGAGTGAGGTAAGCACCATTGCCATAGTGGTTAACGCGGAGTGTCTGTATAGCATCAATTAATTTTTGACTAGAGGCTATGGTTTAGGCCAACAAAGTGGATTCCTTCCAGCTCAGAGCATTTGCGATTACATTACCTCTATTGGGGTGGTAGATGATTTTGTAGTCATAGTCTTTTAGGAGGTCCATCTAATATCTCCGTCTTATGTTCAATTCCTTATGTGAAAATATATATTTTAAACTTTTGTGGTATGCGTAAATTTCAAATGTCTGACCATACAAATAATGGCACCATATCTTAAGGGAAAAGACTACCGCCCCTAACTCCAGGTCATGAGTAGGGTAATTACACTCATGAGGCTTCAATTGTCTAGATCTATAAGTAACCACTCGACCATATTGCATCAAAACGCAACCCAAACCTACGTGGGATGCATCACAGTAAACCTAAAATCTTCTAGTATTGTCGGGGGGGATCAACACACGAGTAGAGGTGAGATGATACTTTAACTCAACAAAACTTTCATCACATTCACAATCCTAAATGAAAGGTACACCATTCTTAGTGAGACAGATCAACGGAGCAACAATCTTGGAGAACCCATTGATGAATCACTAGTAATAACCTGTCAAACCAAGAAAACTATGTAACTCAACACCATTGGTTGGTGGGTTTTAGTTAATCACTATTTTAATTTTGGATAGATCCACAGAAACTTCTTCGCCTGAAATTACAGGACTAAGGAAATCCAACTAAAAAGAGCACTCGCTAAAGTTAGCATACATTTGGTTCTGCACAAAGGGTTTCTAATACTTGAGACAGGTGGACTGCGTGTTCTTTCGAACTCTTAGAATACACCAGGATATCATCAATGAACACGATGATGTATTGATCCAGTGCATGCCGAAAAACCCTGTTCATAAGATCCATAAAGACAGCAGGGGCATTAGTTAATCCAAAAGGTATAACCTTAAACTCATACATATCATATCAGCATTGGAAGGCAATTTTTGGAATATCTTCTTCTTTGACCTGCAACTAATAGTATCCTGATATGAGATCGATCTTTGAGAAGACTAGAGCTTCTTGCAACTAATCGAAGAGGTCATCAATACAACATAGGGAATACTTATTTTTCATTGTTACCCAGTTGAACTCTCTATAATCTATGCATAGTCTGAGGGAACCGTCCTTCTTCTTCAGAAATAACACCGGAGCACCCCGAGGGGAATGATTGGGGCGGATGAGTTTTTGACCAAGAAGTTTGCAAAGCTAGTTTTTTAATTCTGCGAGCTCAGTATAACTCATGGGATATGCAAGTTTTGAGATATGTTGTGTTTCAGGAAGTAGGTCAATAGAAAACTCTATCTCTTGTGGGAGAGGCAGATTAGGTAGATCTTCTAGAAAAACTTTCAAAAAGTCACAAATAATAGGAATGGTGTATGCAGTGGGGTTAACATCCATATTCCTATTTATTTAGAGGTTAGATAATAGCAAAATTAGATTTTTATTTCATTTTTAGTGATGGCAAGGTTACAACTTTACTTTCACAGTTAACGATTGCCTTATATTTCTCTAACCAATCCATTCCTAAAATAACATCAAATCTTGAAAAATCTAAAAGTATTAGATCTACTAATAGTTTTACTTTTGAAGCTTTTATTTTACAACTTTTATACAAAAAATAAGCTTTTAATTTTTATACAATTTTTATTCTACCAATAACACTTCACCTAAAGATTCAGGTCTAATATCTAATTTACAAGCAAATGAATAATAAATAAAGGGGTAGGTAGCACCTGTATCAATTAGAGCTCTAACAGAAATATCATGGATAAAGAGCATACCCTAGATAAGGACAGAAGAGGTGAGGGCACGGACTTTGTCAAGGTGGTATACTCAACCCTGGGCTACTAGTCTGGCTAAGTCCTTCGACTGTTGGGGACAATCATTCACAAAGTGTTGAGTACTTCCGCACTTATAGCAGGTGTTGTTCAAACACCGACAAGGTTGATCACCATGCACGTGACCATAATGATGACATGGTTAGAAAGGTCGGGCAGATTGTCTAATAGGTGGAGGCAGAGTAGGGGGAGGGGCAACTCGGGGTCGTTTATTAGGATGGGTACTAAATAGGTCAGGTAATTTTCTTATAGGTTATTAGGGTTGGTGTTGTTGTTGTTGGGTATGTACTCAAGCGATGCGTTGGTGCTTAGGTGAGATAAGGTCTTCAGCCAACTAGGCATGTTCTAGCACCTCGACATATGAGGTGAATCTCAATATCCCAACCCATTCATAGATATCAGCATGAAGACTCTTTAGAAACTTCCTACCTTTGCGACTATTATGGGTGACCATTAATGGGGCAAACCTAGACAACTGGATAAATTGAGTGGCATATTAGGCAACCGTCAAGTTTCCCTGATGAAGGTCATAAAATTCCTCCTTTTTCTTCTCTCAGACATAAGCTGGAAAGAAGTTCTCAAAGAATGTGTCCATGAAAAGCTTCCAAGTGGTAAGGGTAAGTAGGACTTTCTTTTTAAACTGCCACTAATGTTTGGCTTCACCAGTTAGCATGAAGGCTGATAGGGGGACTTTTTGTTTCTTGGTTAAGTCTAAGACAAAGAAAAGTTTCTTTATCTGTAGAATCCAAGCTTTAGCTACTAAGGGGCCAGGGTCTCCTTCAAAATGGATTGGGTTAAGTTTCCTAAATTTTACTATGTTGTAACAGATAGACCTCTCAACTGGTCGGTAGTCAAAGGCAGGAAGATATTGGCAAGGGTTAGTTTGATTTTGTCCTGCGACTGTGGTTAGACCTTAGATGGCTCAGAAGAGTTCAGTAACTTGGCCCTAGTTAGATGATCCTAGGTCGCAGGTTTTTCAGTACGCTCTATAGAAGGTCTTTCTCGCGCTATTCCTACAAAAGAAAAGGAAGACACGAGCTGGTGGTCTAGTTTTTTAAAGATGACATATTTCTTAAGTATCTTAGAACGGTTTCCTAGCTACAGCCTCAGTTGTAAGGGATTATTCTGCATAACTACTCTTATACTATTTATGACATCCCAAATACTGTTTAAGGCATAAGGGTACAAGATATAAAAATAGATTACGAGTGCATAATAGAGTAATGCATGCAGCAGAATAAATTACAAATCATTTACAAAATATATGAGTTCCCAATTACATATATATCTGAGGCCAGAAGTGATGATAAAATACAAAATAATAAAATACAAAAAAGAGCCACTTCTATCATTATATAAATGGACTCATCAGAGTGCATGACAAGTTATGCACTCATAAAAGTTAATGCATCCATGGGATCCTCAAAGATTTCAAAGAATAGGTCATTGATCGGTTCCTCACTATTTTCCTCATCTAAATGGGGCATAGAAAGGGGTGAGTTCTATATACTCAGTAAGAAAAATAGTATTTAAATAATATCATAAGATTTTAAAGGTAATTTAAAGTATCATCATTACTTATCATCAAAAGTCATGTTAGAGTTCTTTATTAAATTATGAAAATAATTTATTTTATTAAAAAAGATCAAATCCATCATGTTATAGCCATATTATGCCAATCAAATCAATCACGTTGAAAATAGAGAAAATCAAACAAATTATGATATGCACTATCTTTCATTTTATTCTTCGTGCGAAGTCGTTCTAACTTCTATCTACGAAGGGCAATATGGATTCTCGACTACCTATGTGAAATGACCAATTCATTTCATTTATAACAACAATTTGTGACTTGCCAAACCAACAACACATTTACAGCTTACCAAATCATGACATGATTTATGACCACGGTCGTGCCAACCACAGTTGTCTTACATGTTAACTATGGCTATGACCATACTTTGCCAAAGGTGACTCCTACAATCATATCGCATCACTACTCTCGTTAGAGAGTACGCCGTCATCCATATGGAGCAGTTCTGTCACGTCTTTTCATACTAGATGGGGGGAGAAACAGAAACCTCTTAGAGATAAAAAGTCTAACGAAATATTTTATGAATTATGCATGCCAATACTAATACATATTTCTCTTGTCTATACATTATTTCATGCTTAATCATTTTTCCACCGTTAATTGCATCATATATCATTATTTATTTCAAGCCTTAAATCATCTAAATTACACAAGCAAATTAGTAGGTCCATATACGATCATAAGACATGCATTAACACGTAAAATTACTTCGTTTAGGCATAAAGTTTAACTATGTAACCATTAATTTAAACTTTATTAATTTTATTGTAAAAATGCTCCTTAGGATGTTTAAAATTAAATACTAAATTCCTTACTGAAACTTTAATGTTTCCTATACTTTTTCTTCTTATCCTCCTCTCCCTCTCACTCTAGATCACTCCATCTCTCTCTAAAGCTCTTGAAGGATCCAAGAATGAAAATAGAAGTGATGAGGAAATGGTGAAGGGAGGGTCCCTATTTATAGAAAATGGAGACAATTGGATTTGTTCCAAGTGGCAAAATCTGGTGAGGAGAGAGAAAGTCAATGGAAAAGGTGAGATGGATGACTGACGGATGTGACCAACGGATGGACGATGAGATGTTACGGTGGCACGAAACTGGAGGCACACCACCCAAATGATGGCGGCACATCGCCCAAGCAATGGCAACGCGCCACCCAACCTGGTGGCGACACAACACCCAATTGGCAACGCCTAACACTCAAGGGGGTAGTAAGCACTGCCCGAGGCAGCGCACACTGCCCCAGCCTACTGCGTCACAGGCCTACCATGTGGACGACGTGTGCACATAGTGCGTGGAACCACTTGTCGGACTGCACCCTGTGCGGACAGGACTTGCTTATAGTGCGCACATCCTATGTTGGTCGCGCGCACACACGTGTGTACGTGCGCATGGCCCGTGCGGGAGAGATTTATCCTATGGGCATTCCCGTAGGATTTTTTTGCCTTTTCTCCATTTTTTCCTTGAAATTATTTTATTTAATTTCTAAAAATAAAATTACCTATGAGATAATTAAAATAATAATTTCAATAATCATTTAACTGAATAAATACGAAATTAAAATATGCAATATGATTTTTATATGAAAAAATAAAATACGAAATACGATTTTCATCTGAAAAATAAAATACAAAATATTAAGGAGTTTAAACGGCTTTAGGGCCCAAATAAATAGGGGTTTACGTTATAAATTAAGCACGAAGGTTTTCGGATTGTTACACAGATGCCCACGAGGCTTTTCGCATGAGTCGCAGGTTAGCTTTCAATATTTAAATCATGCATGTTGTCTTTTCTAAATTTATTTTTCTCTCCTTCCGTTTTCTTTTTTTTATTGAACAATCATGTATTAATTTTCTTAAACAGTTGACAAAAAGCATTAAAATAAATTTTGTAAAATTAAAACAAACATAAAGGTTTCAAGGTTTTCAAGATCACAAAGTGAGGGTGGTCACATCCTCCTCACTTTACAAAAATTTAGTCCTCCAATTTTTAAATTAAAATAGT
>NW_019014668.1:1524968-1543054 GCF_000150535.2 Carica papaya
ATATTTCTTTTAGATTGACCATCAGTTTGGGGATAGTAAGGAGTGCTAAAGGAAAGACTAGTATCGAGAGCTTCCTAAAAGTTTGTCCAAAATTAAGAAGTGAAACATGGATCTTTATCAAATACCACAGAAACTAGAATACCATATAGTCTAACAATCTCTTGTACATACAGCCTAACTAATTTGATGATAAAATTAGTTAATTTTTTTGCTTAAAAATGGGCTGACTTGGTCAGTTTGTCAACTATAACCCAAACAACCTTATCTGCATATCTAGTCCATGGCAATCCCGTAACGAAATTCATGGTCACAGGTTCCTATTTCCATTCTGGAATGAAAAGGCATTGTGGGAGACCATTCAGTCTCTGATGCTCCACTTTAACCTACTAACAAATAAAGCACTTGGAAACAAAGTCATTAATGTCAGGTTTCATATCTAGCCACCAGAAATGGAGTCTTGGATCTCTATACATCTTAGTACTACTAGGGTGGATGGCAAACTTTGAGGCATGAGCTTCCTTCAAAATGTCCAATTTGAGTTTGGGGTCATCGGGTACCCTCGAAACCTAAAAGTTCTGTCATCAGACACTCTAAAATCATATTGATCTCCTTTTTCCATTTTGTCCTTATATTTTTTCCACATTGGGATCTTGGGATTGGGCTTTCCTAATTCTCTGGATAAGAGTGGGTTGGATCCTAATATAGAAAAGATAGGTGTCGCCACCTTGATGATTCAATCGAAGATTTGAATTACTTTGAGCATCTTTCATTTGGAAATCATCATTTATGTCAACAAGGCCAATTTCTACCTATTAAGAGCATTGACAACAACACCCTTATCCGGATGGTATAGAGTTTTATAGTCATAATCTTTTAAAAGATTTATCCAGCGTCTCTATCTCATGTTGAGTTCCCTTTGGGTGAATGAGTACTTTAAAGTTTTATGATCAGTATAGATTTCAAAAGTTTCACCGTACAAGTAATGTCACCAGATCTTGAGAGCAAAGATAATGGCTACCAACTCAAGATCATGTGCAGGATAGTTTTGTTCATGGGGCTTTAATTATCTTGAACCATAAACTACCACTCTACCATGTTGCATAAGTACGCATCCTAGACCAAGGTGCGATGCATCACAATAACTTTGAAATCCACGAGTAATGTTGGGAATAACCAATACCAAAGCAGAAGCCAAACAACGCTCGAGCTCAAGAAAACTTTCTTCACATTTTGGGCTTTAAAGAAATTTAGCACATTTCCTAATGTGTTTGGTTAGCAAGGAAGCAATGTTAGAGAAACCTTCAATAAATCGACGATAGTACCCTACTAAACCCAAGAAGCTACGGACTTTAAAAGTGTCATTTGGTCAACTCCAGTTTATCAAACTCTCTATCTTAGAGGGATCCACAAAAATACCACCGAAAATAACGTGGCCAATGAAAGAGATCCAATCCAACCAGAAAGTGCACTACTGAATTTGGCATACAAACTTTACTGTCGGAGGGTCTTCAGAACATGTGCTAAATGGGTGACATGTTCTATGTGACCCTTGGAATACACGAGTATATCATCAATTAAAACGATAACATATGTCTAGTACGAGCTTGAAGATTCTGTTCATAAGATCTATAAAGACTATAGGAGCATTGGTCAATCCCAAAACACATAATTTATAATGGTCATACCTACATCGGAATGTGGTATTGGGAATGTCCTCGACTCTAACCCTTAACTGATGATAACCAGACTGGAGGTCAATCTTGAAAAAGACAGCTACACCTTGAAAGCTGGTTGAATAGGTCATCAATGAAGGGAAAAGAGTATTTATTCTTTATAGTCACCTAGTTCAGTTCCCTGTAGTCAATGCATACACTAAGGTCTGATCCTTCTTAGCAAACAACATCAGGGCACCCAACAGGGAACTATTAGGCTTGATCAGCTTCTTGAATCGCAGTACTATTAGTTGATAGTTCAATTCTCCAAGTTCTGTACAACTCATACAGTAGGGAGCCTTAAAGATTGAAAGTGTGCCCGATAGCAGGTCAATGGAGAACTCAATCTCCCGCCTAAGTGGCATACCTGAAAACTTCTTCGAAAAAACATTCAGATAGTTGCGAACTATCAGTATTAGTTGTATTATGTTTTCGGAATCCATGATTTTCTATATGCAAGAAAGATATTAGGAAAAGATAATTGTTTCATTTAAGATTTTAATACACACGCATAAGATAAAACTCAGAAAATAATTATAATTCAAAATACATGTTTTAATTACAAAACAAAAGGTTCATACAACACATAATGGAAGATTTTCTTCCCAGGGTGGTGAAAAGTCACCATTTTGTCATAGCAATCTATGATAACACGATAGGCTTCCAGCCAATCCATGCCCAATATCACGTCGAAGCCTTGAAAATCTAAAAGAATGAGATCTATGACTAATTTTATTCTAGAAATATCTACCCTGCATGACTTGTATACGACATAAGCTTCTAAGGTTGATTGGGAAGGGGTTTGTAACCTTAAAGCTTCCTATAAGGGATTAGGTTTTGCTAACAATTTCTAGCAAACTTATAAGATACAAAGGAATGAGTTGCACCAGTATCAATCAAAGTACGAGCTATGGAATTATGTATCAAAATCATTCCCTGAATGATGGCTGATGTCGATATGGTATTTGGCTCTCCGAGGTGAAAAACTCTTCCTCTAGTGACCAATCGGGCAGTGTCATTCAGCTTCTGCGAGTAGTCCTTCACAAAGTGTTGGGTGTTCTCACACTTGTAGCAAGCATTGTTCAACTTGTAATAAGGGTGATTGCCATGGTTTCTATCGTAGTGTCGACACACCTAGGCAGGCCTATAAGTATTACTTGGGGACTGGAGATGGAGGCAAAAAAGTAACTATAGTATGGGCTACCCTTGGTCGTTTATCAACACGACCCTAATCAAACTGTTTTCTCTTCTACTAGTTCTATGTCTTAGCATGGTTGATATGCTGGTATCGGATGACAATGAGTTCCTCAACTAGTTAAGCATTCTCCAAATCCTCCATATAGGTAGCATACTTCATCAATGCTATCTGGTCAAAGATATCAGCCCTCAGGTGTTTCTTGGCCTTCTTGCTCTTAGTAACTATCAGTTTAGGAGCAAAATGGGACAATTGAATGAACTTGGAAACATAATGACTCACGAACATGCTTCCCTGATGAAGGTCCTGAAATTCATCCTCCTTCCTTTTAGGAATATATATTGGGAAAAAACTCTTAAGATATGCATCTAGGAATTGGTCGTAGGTAGTAGGGGTAGGTAGAGTCTCCTTTTTGAGATGCTACCAGTGTTCAACGTCTCCCATAAATATGAAGGCTGCTATGGGGACTTTTTGTTCCTTACTGAGTTTAAGGACTGAGTTGTTTATCTATTTACATGATCCAAGTGTCAACTACCACGGGGTCTGGTCTACCATCAAAAGAGGGATGGCTTAGTTTCTGGAACTCAGAAATGTTGCTAAAAATGGTACAAGCAGGGTTTAGTTAGTCCTCTGCAAGACAAGGATGATCATTATTGTGAGCACAATTATAGGCCACATCAATAGTTAAACTCTATATAGCTCGAAACAATTCAGTGAATTATGTCCTAGTTGAGGCATCACAAACCTCGGGTCTTTCAATGGATGATCTCCCTTAAGTCATGATCACCTACAAAAGGGAGACAATGATTTAGTCATGATCACGAGGAATAACATGAGAAGGATCAGGGTGGTACTTCTTAAGCATTGAGACGTGAGAGATGCCATGTAGACCCATAAATTCTCAGGATAGAGCAAGGCAGTATACCACGAGTCCAATGCGCTCGATGATCTGAAAAGGTCTCATATAACGAGGACTTAACTTCCCTCCCTTCTCGAACTGCATTTTTCCCTTATAGGGAAAAACCTTGAGGAAGACCTGATCTCCCACGGTAAACTCCAAGGGTCACCTATGATTGTCGACGTAACTCTTCTGACGGCTCTAGGCAGTGGCCAAGTTTTTACAAATGATCATGACCTTCTCAATGGTCTCCTAAATGAAGTCTGGTCCTAAATGGCACTAGTTTCCGACTTCACTCCAACAAGTAGGAGAACGACAAGGCCTTCCATACAGTGCTTCATATGGGAGCATATCGATGCTGAAATGATAACTGTTATTATAAGCAAATTCATAAATGGGAAGATACTCATACCAATTATTACCGAAGTCGATGGCACAACCACGCAACATGTCTTCCAATGTTTCGATTGTACATTTCGATTGACCATCCATTTGGGGATGATAAGCGGTACTGAAATACAACCCAACTCCAGAGCTTCTTGGAAGCTGTCCTAGTAGTAATAGGTAAACTAAGGATTACGGTCGGACACATTAGATGAGGGAACAACATGAACTCGGACAATCTTATTAACATATAGACGGGCTAACTTGCTGATGGAGTCAGTGGTTCTGATGGGTAGAAAATGGGTAGTTTTGGTCAGTCTGTCCATGATGACCCTGATAGCGTTTCGACCAGAACAAGTTCTGGGTAATCTTGTAACAAAATCCATAGTTGCGTGCTCCTATTTTCATTCAAGAATTAGAAGACCTTGTAACAAACCATCGGGTCTCTGATGTTCTACCTTAATATGCTGACAAGTAAGACATCAGGAGACGTAGTCAACTATATCCTTCTTCATTTTTGACCACCAATACTGACGCTTCAAGTCCTGGTATGTTTTGGTACTTCTGAGATGGATTGATAGCTTGGAAGCATGGGCAGTCTTGAGAACATCCACCCTTACAGCAACAGGGACCCAAATTCGATTCCAGAATCTAAACAGTTCATCATCTGAAATCCTAAAATCACTAGATCCATCAGAAGTGAACTTACCTAGATTCTTGATGAGTTTCGGGTCCGTGGATTGAGTTTTTCAAATTTTCATAAAGAGATCTGGTAAGGCTCGGATCTGGCAAGAGAGGTGCCTTTGCCATAATAGTTAAGGCGGAGAGACTGTATAGCATCCATCAATTTCTAACTTGAGGTCATGGTTTGAGCCAACACAGCAGACTCTTTTCGGCTCAGTGCATCAGTGACCATATTTTCTCTCTTGGGGTGATAGATGATCTTGCAGTCATAGTCATTTAGAAGATCCATCCAGCATCTTTGTCTCATGTTTAACTCCTTCTGTGAAAAGATGTACTTTAAATTCTTATGGTCAGTATAAATCTCAAAGTTCTGATCATATAGGCAATGACACTATATCTTCAAGGCAAACATAATGGCTGCAAGCTTCAGGTCGTGGGTAGGGTAGTTCTACTCATGAGGCTTCAATTGTTGGGACCCATAGGCGACTACTCTGCCATACTGCATCAAGACACACCCCAAGCCAATATGAGATGCATCACAGTAGACCTAAAATCTTCCCATATTGTAGGGGAGGATCAACACAGGAGCAGAGGTGAGATGACACTTCAGTTCTATGAAGCTTTCACTACATTCATAATTTCAAACGAAAGGTACCCCCTTTCGGGTAAGTCGGGTCAACGGGGTGCAATCTTAGTGAATCCATCAATGAACTGTCGGTAATAACCTACTAAGCTAAAGAAACTATGTACCTCGGCTACATTGGTGTGCAGATTCCAGTTGATAACCATTTTCACCTTGGATGATCTATGGAAACTCCTTCACTCAAAATTATATGTCCGAGAAAGGAAACTCGATTCAACTAGAAGAATTATTTGCTCAGTTTAGCGTACAGTTGGTTCCGGTGAAGATTCTAACACTTCAGACAAGTGCATTGCATGTTCTTCGAGGCTCTTGGAGTACACTAGAATGTCATCAATAAAAACGATGACGTATTGATCTAGTATGTGCCGAAAAATTGTGTTCATTAGGTTAATGAAGGCTGCAGGGGCATTGGTTAATTCGAACGACCTTACCCTGAACTCGTACAAACCGTACCTATATTAGAAGGTGGTCTTCCGAATATCTTCTTCTTTGACTCTAACTGGTGGCATCCTGTCTTGAGATCGATCTTAGAGAAGACTGTGGCTCCTTGTAGTTGATCGAAGAGGTCATCAATCTAAAGTAAAGGGTACTTGCTTTTAACGGTCATTTAGCTGAGTTCTCAATAGTCCATGTAGAGTTTGAGGGAACCATTTTTTTCTTCATGAACAACACCAAAGCGCCCCAAGGAGAATGGCTAGGGTGAATAAAATTTCAGGTAATAAAGTCAGAAAGCTGATGTTCCAGCTCTATTAGCTCAGCACGACTCAGACTCATACGATAGACAGGCTTCAAGATTGGCTAGGTTCCGGGCAGTAATTTAATTAAGATCTCTACTTCTCATGGGGGAGGTAGACCAAGAAGTTCAATAGGAAAGACATCCATAAAGTTGCAAATAATTGGTATGGTACACACAGTAGGATCAGTACCCATATTCATGTTCATTCATTGGTTAGGAAAATAATAACAAAAATTTTATTCCTTTTTCGAAGATCGTAAAATTACAATTTTACTTTCACAATCGATTATAGCTCTATACTTTTTAAACTAATCTATTCCTAATATCACATCAAATCCTATAAAATTTAACAGTATCAGATTTATAAATAACTTTATTCCTGAAGCTTTTATCTTACAGTCTTTATATACACAATGAGCCTCTAGCAGACTTTTAGAGGGAGTTTCTACCGTTAATATTTTTGTCAAAGATTCTAGTCTAAAATCAAGATTACAAGAAAATGTACGGAAAATAAAAGAATGAGTAACACCTGTATTGATAAGAGCTTTGGCAAAAGTGTCATAAATAGAAAGCATATCCTAAATAAGAACAGGAGTAGAAAGAGTATCAGGTTCATCCAAGTAGTACACGTGACCTTGTTCTATGGGTCGGGCTACATCTTTTGATCGCTGAGGGTAGTCCTTTATAAAGTGTTGGGTGCTTCTGCATCGATATGCCGACAGGGCAAGTCACCATGTGAGCGACCACAATGCTGACAAGGTTGGCTAGATCGAGCAGGTTGAACTGTAGGTGGGGCTAAGGCAGGAGGAAGGGCAACTCTAGTTCATTTATCTGGATGGCTACTTACTGGGTCAAGTAATCTCCTCCTAAACTGCTGAGGTTATTGTTGGGTACGGACTCGGGTAATGCATTGGTGCTTGGCTGAGATGAGATCTTTAGCCAATTGGGCATGTTCGAGCACCTCCGCATATGAGCTGGGTCTCTGCATCGCGACCTAGTCATAGATGTCGACATGAGGCTCTTAAGAAACTTCATAACTTTTTGGCTCTCGGGGGTAACCATTAGAGGGGCAAACCTAGACAGTTGAATGAAACGGACTATATACTGGGCAGTCGTCAGACTCCCTTGGTGGAGGTCTTGAAATTCCTCCTCCTTTTCCCGAACATAAGCAGGGAAGAAGTTATCAAAGAATACATCCATGAAAAACTTCCTAGGTGGTTGGAGTAAGAAGGACTTCTTTTTAAGTCACCACAAGTGTTTTGCTTCGCCGTTTAGCATGAAGGCTGCAAGGGGAACTTTTTGTTCCTCGGTTAGGTCTAGGACAGAGAAGAGCTTCTCTATCTATAGGATCCAGGCTTTGGCTATCAAGGGATCAGGGCCACCTTCAAAGTGTAGGGGATTAAGTTTCCTAAACTTCGTTATATTGTAGGAAATGGATCTTTCAGTGTTTTGGAATTCGGGGGTAGGAGGTGGACAAGAGTTAACTTGATTTGTTCTAAGATTGTGGTTAATCCTTAGATAGCTCGGAAGGGTTCGACAAATTTAACCCTATTTGGGTGATTTGGGGCTTCAAGTCGCTCAATACACTCTAAGGATGGTCTTCCTCGTGTCATTCCTCCAAAAGAAAGGAAGATACGAGTTGGTGATCTAGTTTGAAAGATGACTTATTGTTTTTTATTTTTTTCCTAGGTACTCTAAAAGGCTTTTTCAACCTAATGTGTGACATCTCAAGTGCTAATTAAGGCAAATGGGAGTTAGATACAGATTCAGAATAATGAGTATATAATAAAATTTATGCAACAGAATCAAACCATAATAAATCCCTTACAAATATATATAATGTTCCAAAAACATACATAAACTAAGGCTAAAAATGACTACAAAATACAAAACATAAGGGCCACTTCTTTCACTATGCTATTGGATTCATCAGAGCACGGGAACAATCATGCACTCAGACTTGTGGAGCTACGGGATCCTGATAGACTTCTAAGGGTAGGTCTGTCTGTGGTTCCTCATTTTCTTCCTTATTTGTTGGGGGGAGGGGAACGAAAGAGTGAAATCCATATGCTCAGTAAGGAAAACAGTATTAAATTAAAATGTAAGATTTTAAAAATTCATTATTTTATCTTACCGTTTAGCTTCCTTGTTTACCTATCTCACCATTATGAAAACCATTTGTTTGAATACGAAAATGGTACATTAACACAGAAAATCGAATATACATCATGACAAATAATAAAGAAAATTAAATAAATCATGAAATGCACATATTTTTCGTGTCATACTTCGCAAAATTGTTATAAATTTTCATCTCTAAGGGTAAATACAGATTTTTAACTATTTAAGTGGAATGACCAGATCAAATACATATATGACAATTTGCTCAGGCCAACTTCTAGCTGGAAAAATCATTGTACGATTTATGACTATGACCGTACCAACCATAGTGACCCTAACAGATATCTATAGTCATGATATTACTTAGCCATAGGTGACCCCTACAAATAATGCGATACCACTTTCGTTAAAGCGCACACCGTCATCCACTGAAAACGGTTTTCTTACGTCTTTTTAGACTAGATAGGGGAAGGGGAAACTGATACCCCAAAGGGTAAGGGGAACATATAGCTCTAAGAGATAAAAAACCTAACGAGACACTTGATGCAATATGCATGTCAATAGAGATACACTTTGGACCATATTATGAACACAAAGGCATATAAAAATAGGTAAAATCATAATCATCATATTTAATAATATTAGATTATCTAAAAATACTCCTTAAAATGTTGAAAAAAATATTAAATTCCTTACCGAAACCTTGATGTTTTCTCCTTTACCGTTCTTTTTTTTTCTCCTTCTCTCACTAGCTTACTCTCTCTAAGTTTTGAAAAATAGAAGAATGGAAGTGTGTTGAAGAATGAGGTGATAAGGCTTATTTATAAAAATTTGAAACCGTCATATTCTTGCCAAGTGGTAAATTTTGGTGAAGAGATAGGAGAAAAAGATGTTCGGCACAAAAAATAAGAGAGGAGTGTCTCCTCCACCGGTTGCGGTGACGTGCTGCCCGGGGCGACGGTGATGCCCTACCAGAAGCGACAGTGCCCCGGCCGGTGCACTGCAAGCTAGCCTGCAGGCGCACAGGTCTCCTGTCGCGCAAGCAGGGCTAGAATTGCATGCATGTAGGGCTAGCCTTGCGCGCATGCAGGACCTAGGCTTGTAGGGCGTCGCGCGTGTAGGCCCCAAACACACAGGGCCTATCAGCGCAGCAAGCCTGCACGGATGGCCCACTTGCACGTGACAAGATGCATACAAGACCTGTTCCCGCACCGTGTGCGTGGATGGGACGTACGCACATCCAGTGACTGTTGTCCACGCGTGCGCATAGGCACATTGCGCAGCATCCACATGGCCAGCTCTGCTTCCCCACGGGATTTCTTCTCGTTTCACCGTTTTTCTGATTTTTGCCAATTTTCTAGAATTCATTTAAATAAGTTAAATGTAAAAAAAAAAATTAAATAAAAATTAAAATTAAATAAAAATTAAAATTAAATAAAAGAAAAAATAATTAAAAATCAACTAGATTTATGAATTATGATAAATAATACGCGGTGTAATTTAAATGAGTTTAAGATGGCCAAAGGCTCGAATAATTAAGATTTTTCAAATTAATTAAACACAATGATGAGCAAGATGTTACGATCACAATATTTGTTTCTTAAAAATTTTAAACCAATACATTAGATGAGAGAGAATAATATGTTGCTAAAGTACTTCAATAATAAGTTGGATTTATACAACAAAATCTTATGTTCTATTAGATTAGAACAGGGACTTTTTTTGTCTTTTTCTGTAAAGTAAAGGACCAAACTGTTATCTATATCAAGTGAAGGACCTTTTTTTTAATTTCCTTTGTTTGGATTATGGATTTCCTTTGGCTGTGAATGTGTTTCTAGCATATTGCTGTCTACATGATTTTGTAACATGCTTGTTTAACTTGCCTATTTGATTTAGTAAGTGGGTTTTTGCCTTCTCTATAGTACATGTAGTTGAAGAAACATTTTTTTTTAACTCTATTAGATTACTTGTCTGAGTATGTCGATATAATGTTTACTCTTAACTATATTAATTTGTACATTATATTCTTTTTCTTTAATGTTATTTATCTATAACGGTGAAGTGATCAATATCTTTCCTACCCATTTGCTTTAGATGATATTTAATATGCAAAAATGATTATATATATGTTGGAAATAAATTGAATTTTAATATATAAGGTGCAAGTTGTTGAGTTATGTTATTCTTCTTGTTTGTCTTATGCAGAAATTATTATGAAATGCTATTGGTCCTAAATGAGAAAAATAACCAGCATGTTGGAGCATCTGCCAATCAAATTAATGAGTTACCTTGTGTCTAAAGTATAGGTATAGTTTTTATAATCATTAAACTTGAAAATATGTCTCAAAATTCGCTAAGTTTATTTTCAACTTGTTTCTTTTTCACACTCTTGTTGGGTTTTTTCTAACATATTGCTTAATGTGGGTTTTGGTACAGGCTATCAATTTAATGGGTGCGTTTAAAAGTGATCAAATTTGGTTAAATAATATTAGGATTTAATGTATCAGGTTTAAATATAGGTTTGTAATGTGCAGATACTATTTTTGTAATTTCTTATTTTATGATGGACGAAATGGAAATTGTAAAAGTGTATTGATATAAAAGGTGGTTATAGTTCTCGAATCACAAGATTGTCATTGTATTTTTCTAAAATTCTGTCACCAGAAAAAAACTAGTTTTAAGACACCGTGTTGATTTAGAAGATTCTACCGTTGGACACAAATAATTCTTCCACAATGAATCCAGATATACTTTTGTTTATATTTTTTATTAATTCAGAATAAGATTGTATATTTAATTTTACATATCTACGAATTCAAAAAGAATTTTTTTATTCTAATAATTGGTATCAGAACAATCTCTTGTATTGTATTTTTGAGAAATTTTTTTTTTATTAATAATTGGTATTAGAACAATCTCTTGTATTGTATTTTTGAGAAAATTTTTTTTTATTATGTAATTTTCCATTTTAGATTCAAAATTTCATGTTTTGGATTTTATTTTTATTTAGTTGAATTCATATATATATATATATATGTAGAAATATATATATATATGTATATATGTATCTATATAAGGATTAGAAATATATATATATTAGAGATATATATATGGAAAAGATTAAATATATATATATATATGCAGAAGTTAAGTATTATATATGTATATTGCGGATGTATATACATATATATATGAAGCAGAAAAACAAGAAAGGAAAAGCAACAGTTTACCATCACTGCATGAGGAAGAAAGCTCGACAGTTAATGCAATCGTTCAACAGTCGTTTCGGCTACTGAATTACGTGCATAACGACTGAAAAATTCCAGCCGTTACTGTAGCAATTAATAAAGCAGCCGTTACAGGCTGCATGAGGAAGGAGAGAAAAAACAAGGGGTTTTGGGCTTGTTGGGTTTTTATTTTTGTGTTTTAAAATTAAGTTATTTGGGCTTGGTCCACAAGAAAAGAAAAAGGAGAAATAAAGAAAAAAGAGAGAGGCCCATTCGGTTGGGCTAAAACCCAGGCAGGTTTGGGCTGGGCCAACTGAACCCAACCCGATTGGACTTAACTCGGCCTGGACCCGACGAATATTGACCCAACCCAGTCAATGATTGAACGGTCAATAGGCAACGGTCGACCGGTCAATGGTTGATTGGTCAATAGTCAACTATCAATGTTGACTTTGATCGGAAAACAGTCAGCTTTTGACTTTGATCGGTCAACAGTCAGCTTTTGACTAAAAAAAATTTTTAAGGACATTTTTGGTCATTTTATGGTTGATTTTTTTCCTAATTCAGTTTAAATTTGGTTTTAATTTTGAATTTTAATATTGGTATGTACATATATATATATTGAAATAAATTAATTTACACATGTCACCAAAGTGACATCTCTTGTGAATAATTTATTTATTTAATAATATAAACAGTTGTGTATGTGTAATTTATGTAAATATTAGTCGACCCAAAAAAATGTTAATATTTAACATTATTGTATTTTATTTTTGTGATAATGAATACGTGATAATTATTCAGTATAACATGTAAACTTTTAATCGGCCCAAAGGAAGATATATTGTTTGATGTCTTTCTACTATCTGTATTTAATTATTATTACAAGGTAATACTTACAAATTAAAATTCTGTTCAAAGATAGAATGTTAATAAAGTGTTCGGTATCTTGAGATGGAAATATATCTTTATTTAAAATTCATTGTCAAATTTTATGATTTACAGTTTTATGCGAGTATCAATTAATTTATTTTTTGTATGTTCTCTGTTCAATTTCCTTTTCTACTGGAAATATCACTGTGAATGATAATTCCATCCCAATGTTGAATGGCACAAACTTCACACAATGGAAGAATAATGTTCAACTTGTACTTGGAGTTATAGATCTAGATTAGACTTTACGGGTTGATCAACTTGATCCAATTACTCCTAACAGTATCTCTAAGGAAATAGAGTTTGAAAGATAGGATCGGTCAAATCGTATGTGTATGTTGGTTATGGAATATACCATTCTAGAGGTTTTTCGGGGCATTATGTCCGATGAGATCACAACAGTTAGAGATTTCCTTCATTCTCTAGAACAACGCTTCGTCAGAAGTGATAAGGCCGAGGCATGACTTTTGTCGATTTTTGTTTCCATGAGGTATAAGGGAAATGGAAACATTAAAGAGCACATAATGGAGATATCACATGTGTATACGAAACTCAAGGCACTAAGAGTGGAATTATCAAAAGATGTATTTGTGTACTTTGTTTTGATTTTTCTTCCATTATAGTTCAATCATTTTAAGGTGACATACAACTGTCAGAAAGAATCATGGAATCTAAATGAGTTTATTTCACATTGTGTTCAGGAGGAGGAAAGACTCAAAAAAAGAAAATAGGTAAATTTGTTGTAGTTCCAGTGCAACAGAAGAAGCAACAGAAGGTTCACACAAAAAATATTTGTTTCTTTTGTAAAGCTCTGGACACCAGAAGAAGCAATGTGCTAACTATTATGCGTGGAGCGTAAAGAAATGTATGCTTTTTAATTTTGTTTATTCTAAGGTTAATTTACCTTCTGTACTTACACACACTTGATGGATAGATTCTTATGTCACAACTCACATCAGTGTATTTATGCAGGGTTGCCTTCATTATTGCAAGCCAAGTGATGATGCCAGATTTATTTATGTAAGCGATGGAAAACTAGTTAAGGTGGAAGTAATTGGCAAATTTAGATTGTTGTTTAAGACTGAATTTTATTTGGATTTAGAAGAAGCTTTTATTGTACCATCGTTTAAACGAAATGTGATTTCTGTTCTTGTATTGGACAAATTTGGTTATTCATGTTCATTTGAAAATGAAGAATTTAGGTTTTTTTTTTTAATTCAAATCTGGTTGGTTCTGATTTTTTATCAGTATATCATAATCTTTATTTGCTTAATACAATTGTTTCTTATAATGAATCATTGCTTGTTGGTACAAGAGGTATAAAGAGAAAATTAACTAAGGAGAATTCTACTTCATTACACAAGAGATTAGGTCACATCTCCCAAAGGAGAATTGAGATACTTGTGTCAGAAGGAATTCTAGAAAGCATTTCACACTATTAATTATCAAACGTTTAATTGTGTTTTCACATTTTTATGGCGTTTCATTGACCAATTGCTTAAATTGAAATGATCATGTCCTTTTTGTGAGTTATATAAAACTTTAAACTAGCATTCCCAGTGCTTTAATCAAATGCAGAGAAAAATGGAGATTTTAAGTTTGACAAGCAATCTGGGTTAAAGATAATTCTTGATTTATTTATGTTTTCTTTCTTTTGGTATTTTTGTAATAAAAAATGTGTGCTTGACACCAAAGCGTACATTCTGCTATTGAAGAAAGTGTATACTTCAATAGAGAACCATTTTTTAGGCATCCGTGAGGTGGCATCATAAGTTTATAACTATTTGAATTAACATAAGACCTAACGTTCAACATGAATTAATTACTGGTAGGATTGATTGCTAATGTTTCTGGAATAGGTATGGATTGATTACTAACCATGTGAAGGATCAACATGTTGATTGACAAAAATGGAACATGAGTAGACATGGGCTGTAGGCTCTAGTCGGTGAGGGCCGAGGGATCAATATTCCAATCATTTTGCCATGTGCAAATGAGTTGCTATCTAATGCACAAAACATATTCTGTAACACCCAACTAAAACTTTACTTTTTTATTTTTATTTTTTATTAATAAGTATATTTTTTTTATTTTATTATATTTTATTTTATTTAATTTAATGAAAAAATTGGCTAAATTGATAAAAGATTAAATTAAAAATAATTTTGAAAAAAAGAGGTGAAAATTTGGGTTCTGGAGGTATTTTTGAAAGAAAAATCAAAAATCCGGGGTCAAAACGCAATTTAAAAAAATTGTGCCACGTCAGACGCCTAGTCAGCAGCCCCGACCAACTAAGACGTGCCAAGTGGTAGAGGTGCTGACATAGGGGGGAGCCACGTGAGCGATCCGTGTGCACGCGATCGAACGGCTGAGGACCGTTCCCGCGCACACGGACAACCCAGATTGAATCGCGATGAATGGCCTAGATTCACTCCTTATTTAATCGCGATCGGACAGTCCAGACCAAAAATGATGGACGACCCATATCAAAAGCGGATGGGTATAAATAACCCCATCCGCACCCAAACCCAAACCTTAGCTGCCAGAACCCCTCGCTGGAGAAGACAACCCAGCCGCCAAGGAGCCGACTGCCGCCACCTGCCGCCGCATCGGAACCCTTTTCGACCGCAAAAAATGGTAAAAATTTCTCCTTTTGTACGAAATTCAATTTTAAAACCACCCATGGCCAAATTAGAGTGAAAAAACCGGCTAATTGACTGAAAAACACCACTGAAGCCCGGAGGCGCCACCGTAGGGAGTTTCATAAACCGCCTCTAATGAGGCCCTTCCCGATTTCCGTTTCGTATAATTTTTTCACTATTGTGATCACTATTTTTTTCTCTACAGGTTGACCGAAGCGAAACACTCGACCGCAATGTGAGTCGAAGGAGCCGCCGCACCGGAGAGCCCTGCCACCGGTGAGTTTTTGTTTTTTGTATTTTTTTCAGCCCAGCGAAGCCCTTTAGCATGTGTGCTCGTAGGAATCGATGCAAAATCGGCCGAATTCGACCAAAAACGGCCGAAAACTGTTGCCGGAGCATGACGGAGCCGCTGTGCCAAATTTTTGAAATTAGCTGAGTAGGTCCTGAGACTGATTTTTGAGTTTATTTGGGATATTTGTAGGTACCATAAGCGCGTTTCAGTTCCCAAAAAAAATTCAGGGAACCTAAGGATCACCCGTAGGCGCAGTAAACCATTTAGTTTTTCGACGTCAAATCAAGTAAGGATCTTTCACCCTATTTCCTATCATAGATTTGAAGTTTGAATAAATAATAATACAGTCTTTTGTACAAATTAAATAGATGTGCATAATTAATTATGGATTGCTAATGGAGCCCGAACCGAACGTTGTTCTCTGTTGATTTCTGTTGATTTATTTTACAGTCTAAAAGCATGATGGTATTTGGTTTATCTATTTTATGGTTTAAATGCATGTATTACTGTCTTAGTTGACCACTGTTTGATTTTGGAATTTAAGATATGATTGCATTACTGGATGCATGTTCATTTGTTTATGTGAATATGTTTGATTTGGTAACGGAGACTAAGAAAAAATAGGAAATGGGTGTGATCAAATAAACAGATAAGATGATAGCCTCATTAGATATCTTGGGAGATGGTGAACAGACCGGGTTCAAAGGGAACCCTACCGTGAATATTGTCTCATACCGGACGGTGTATGAAGACTTGATAATTTGGCACTCATACCGGACGGGGTATGAGGACGGCCCTGTAATTGAGATTGTTAAGGAAAATGGTTCACATGTAGTGGGGACACCCCTATGGATCCCCACAGATACTAGTAGGCTGGTGAAACGAGAAACAGTTATGATTTAGTTTATTGTTAATGAATATGAATTTATGATATGTTCTATGTTGCTGATTGTGCATGAAGTTATGATCTGTATGATATTATTGTCTTTATAGGTTATTTTTATAAATTCCACAATAGTAAATGAATGGTAAATCATTTTACGATTGATAAACGAATTTGCTAAATTTAGTGCTCTATTAGTTGTTTTGATTTTTTACTAACTTTTGCTTCTGTGCTGGTGATAAAGTGTGATATCCTTACTAGGGCTAGTGTAGCTCACCCCTTATCTAACTATTTCAGATCAAGAGGACCTAATTCCAGAGCTCGATCCGCAGGAAGATTGCGAGTAGATGCTAGATACTTTCTATTTTTCATTACTTTTTGTATTTCTCGTGTTTCTTTCAGAGAATTCATTTCGTAATGTTTGTTTAGTACTTTTAAGTCATTGTGTAAGGGATGTAAAACTTAACCTTTTATTTCACTTCCGCACTTAAATTATTATATATTTTCTTTTAGATTTTCAGGGTCATTACATATTCAAGATTGCATTTTTCCTCGACTGAAATATTTTGGTGGGGATGTTTTAGCAGGCTTGTTATAATGTAGTTTGTATTTCACTTATTTCAGTTTTATAGTTAAATATGAATGGTAGTATGTTTCTTTTATTATTGCTAGTTACAATAAGTGGTTCTTACATCTCATTTAATCTACGATGTTCTTCGTTATGAAGATGATTAAAAATCTACACAACTAAAATGTTTGTCAATTATTTTATTTTTAATTATATTTTTGTAACTTCTATAATTTAATTAATCATTTGTTGGGAGAAAAAAAAGAATGAATATTCACTAAAACGAAATTGGTTAATATAAATATAGTAATACATCTCCTTTCTTTACTGTTTCAATATGTTAAAATGGCTTAAGTTATATATTTGGGATCTTATTTACCAACTATAAGAAGAGATTATTTCTTTTATTTTTGAAATTTAAGAGTTACTCAATTGCAAACAATAATAAAAATTGTTGTTTGAGCGAATCGATAATAGTAGAAAGGCCAAGATAAGTACTTTAAAAATGATACTAATTTTTTTTGGGAAAAAGAAATGGTACCAACTTAAAAAACTTGTTTATATGTGGAGGAAACATTTGTATAAAAGCTCATTAGATTTATTAAAGTTAATTTCTAATAGGAACATGTTTCACAAATCTCTAAATTTTGTTTGGTAAGAGTAAATTCATAGCACTTACCACTTTTGAAAATAATATCACTGAAAAAGTAAGAAATAATAGGTGCACAATAATATGATTAGAAAGTTTAGCATATATCTCAATAAAACCTAAAATGTTTTTGACACAAAATAGAAAAACATGTCTTCTCATGTTCCACTTATGTTAATCAGCATGTTCATTCTTCACATGGTTATCAATTACTCCATATTTGTTTCCAAAATATTACGGCATGCCAGAAATAAATTCATGGGGAATATTATACCTTACGTTAACTTACAATGCCACCTCATGGGTGACTAAAAGATAGTTCTCTATTGAAGTAGGAATTTTCTTCAAAAATAATAAAATCTATGCTTTGGTGTCAAGCACCCAATTTATTACAAGAATACCAAAAGCAATAAAACGTAAATAAATCAAGAATTACATTTAATCCAGGAAAATGTTAGTTCAAAATTATTAATGACTTGTAAACAGGACATGATGATCTCTGTCTAAGCTACCCGTCAA
>NW_019014668.1:1613175-1630902 GCF_000150535.2 Carica papaya
TATCCCTGTCAAGTGGGCTGGTACAAGACGCTTCCTCATAATAGATCTTAACTTCCTCATAATAGATCTAAACTTTCTCCAAGTCGTCATTGGCACATCTCCATCTTGTTCTCTGAGAGTAACTAATTGATCTCACCAGACTGAGGCAATATTCGATAAATTCAAGAGTTGCCAACTTCTCCTTACTGTGATTGCGGGAACTAAGGATGAGATTGTCCTTTCGCTCCCATTTAAATAACCAAACCACTAACATAAACATCCCCTTAATTTTTATAGTCACAAGATCAATATCTTAAAATGTAAAATATTTGAAAAAATATTCCTTCAAAAAAGAGGCAGCAAAGCTTTTGTATGTTCCGAAGAGAAATTTTACACAAACAAAGTTAAAATAAGTTGGTAGTGTACAAATATGGTATAGAGCAATACCGATATATATTTTACATTTGTTGCTATTTTATAATTTATACATCAAATATATATACAAAAAATACCAATATACCCATATAATATATATCTAAGAATAACTAAACCATTTAATTTTAAAAAGTATTTTAAGAACAAAGCAACTTAAGAAAACTTTGAAACAAAGATACTTGATTCAAACATGTACTACAAAAGGAGAGAGCAACATGGACTGAGTTTGGGCATAACTTGAAAATAAAAAGGCTAAAATGGGTAACGAGTCTTGTACTACTTAACTATCTTCAAAGAATTCCCTTACTCTTTTTGGTTCAAACGCAACCCAAAATTCTTAATTGTGATTGTAAAAATCACTCATTTACACTGACCTGCGACGTGGTCATGTCATTTTCTTAAAACCATATTCTGCTCTTAAAGTAAACTGAATCTTGGCTTCATCTCTCTCTTTTAAGGCAGAACTTGTAACAACACCCATCCATCAAGTACCCACCAAAACTAGAAATACCACAACCAACATCTAAAACAACATTAATGCTCTTCCCCCATTCAACTACTGGTGAAGTCTAAATGACAGAACGGAAAAAGAAAAGAAAAATTATCCAAAAAAGCTATATTTGAAAAAATAAGCAAAAAAATTAGAAAAGCATGCCAACTTAGTTCGACAAATTCGTTCATAGAAGAAATGGAGTAAGACAGTAAAAATCTGCATACAGGGAGCTGAATTTATTCATATGACAATGCCAAACTAACGGAGTTCTTTACTTCTCTAGAAAACAGAGCATGCTTTGCTTCTTCCTCCATATTGGAAATCTTAAAATTCGTGACACACCCAGTTGCCAATGAACATTGACGACAAAGAAGCAAGCATGACATTAAACTAAACAAGCTTTGGACGCAGGAAAAATTGGCGAGCGTGCAGGAAAAATTGGCGAGCGTGCATGAAACGAAGCACCCATGAACGTTTTAAACATAAAGGGGGAAAAACCGAAATGAATCTTACCTAAAACGATTCAGTGTCACCATGTCTCTGCACTTAGGACACGGAAAGGGAATCTTATACCATTTACGCAAAGGCACCAAGCACCTGGGACTCGACTTCGGGCAGTGCTCCTCTCAAATACTCCATATTTCTTCTCGTTTTTAGCCTATTGATTGTCAACATGTCATCCAAACACAGTATAACATCCATGGCCGTCGATCCTTCACATCTCTCCCACCTTAGGCTCAACCTACCATTCCCATCATCAAGATAAGCGTCACCGTTATCGTCATCGTCTTCGCCACGAGCATTTATAGGTACCGGATTTTCATCAAACAGGAAGGCGGCATTCCAAGAAACGGCGTGCATCCCGCATCCCGTTGGATGGGGGAGAAAACGACGGTGTTTTTTATGGAGCGAGTGAGCAGTAATGGTGGTTTAAGGACTGAAAAAGATGCGACATCATTAGAGGTCGGACTGAATGGTGGTCTTGATAGTTATGAGAATTACAATGGCGGCAAGAACGAACAAGGCCAAGAGCGCGGAAGTGAAGGAGAACTTTCCTTAGGTGAATACGCCTTGAACTGAAATTTTTACAGGTTTCTGATATTAGGTTTTTGGAGAGAAAGATGAAGAAGATGATCAGGTTTTTCAAGGGAGAAGAGTCGCGGGAATGAATGGCAGTTCGGTATGAAAGTTTGCCAAGGGTTTAGTTGTTTGGGATCTCGGATCGGGTTTTGGCCTATGGAAGCCGACTCGTTTTTCCCTTTATAGTATAATTAAAAAAATTAGAGTGACATTTTAATTAATCTTAAATTAGTTTTACAATATCTTCAGGCTCGTAATCTAAATAAAAGTAAATAAATATTGAAATGTCATATACCGAAATATACATATCAGCCAGTATGATTTACACTATTATATTCATAAATCATATAATATAAGAACTCTATGAAGACTCCTCTTAACAAAACTTATCAAACATGCCAAACTACGCATGGACCTGTTTGATCCAACTAGAACCTTCAGTTTAGGGGGCATACATCAGCATTCTTCCTTGTACACAAGGATGTGGCTCTTCAAGGATTCTCTAAGTTCTACAAGAAAATTCAAAATGAGATGGGAGCTAAAATATATAGCTTTAGAAGTAATCATAGTAGAAAATTTGAAAAAAGATTCAAAATTATGAAAGATTATTGATTTTAATATATTTGATAAAAGAAATAGTGTGTGTTAATTAATGTTTGCTAAATTTTTTTATATTAAGCATAACATATATATGAAGATCTTAAGAATTCAATACTATCAAGAAAATCAAGATTAAGCTTAAAAACTGTGAGTTATAATATAGTTTGTAAATGTCTATAAATTTTAAGAACAAGGCTCATGAACAAGTTTTTAAAAATTAAAAATTTTAGACTAAATAATGAATTTAAATTTTAAAATATCATGAAAGAATAAGAATATTTTTTAAACA
Organism: Carica papaya; assembly: GCF_000150535.2. The sequence continues at coordinate 1,616,052 of NW_019014668.1, forward strand.
AATTAATTTTTAGAAAAAACTGATAGAACAGTAAAAAAAGTTAAATATATAAAATATGTTAAATTAATAAAAATGAAACTAATTAATCACAAGTGGAATAATAATTTTCAAGTTCTCTTTGTTTCAAATAAATTTATTAAGTGATTTGAAGTGTAAATAAGGTTTATATTCTATGCTATTATTCTCGGGTCTCATTTTTAATAAATCCAAGATACAATACAAATAGATGTAAAATACTTCACATGCATTATATGAAAACACAAAAATTAACATGAAAGAGTATTATAAGTATTAAATGCACAAATTTTTAAATAAATTATATTTGATGGTTACTTTCTAAATAAGTAGTACTTAATGGTCTCACCTATCTCGTCATAAAGAGAGATACTTTTAGAATTTTTGAGATTAAAAATTTAAGATATCCTCTTCTAAAATTCCTCTATTCCTTGATTTCAAAAATTATTGATGGAGTCTTATTTTAAAAATCATCAAATTATTTGTATTATAAATTGAAGTTTTTATTTTATAAGAGAAGCTCAAACTTCATTCTCTATTTATATGTATTTTTAAGGTAAACGAAGGAATTATGTATGTTCATTAAGTAAATCCAGCTAAGAAAAGAATTTAAGGTGGAGTTTCACACATAAAGAAAGAGCTTGTGTAATGTTTTGGTTAGGGATAGTAAAAGCACTTAAATGGTTGACTTGAAGAGATAATGTAGGTCCACATGAGTGATCAAACCTTTATAAAGCTCCTATATATGTTCTCTTCCTCTCTTTGTTTATCATCTTTAATTATCATTTTTGTTAAATTGAGTAGTTTGTACATTATGTAAGAATATATTTTCAACCTTCATTAGCTCATTAACTAATTGTCATCTTTAAATAATCTCTAAGTTAATAAAGGAATTATTTCTCTCTTAAAATTTTATCAGTAAGTGTTATCTCCTATCAATACTGATAAAAGAACAATTTCATGCATACATACTAAAATATAATTTCTTAAGATAAAACAAACAATAAAATATGAAAAAAAAAAAACTAATTCATCTCTATCTTGGATTGCTAATCCTTTGATTCAACACTCTTGATAACAAAATGAATCTTTAGTGATCACAAAGATCATAGAATCAATGATCCTCAAAATCTACAAAAAAAATTTGCTTTTATCTTCTTAAAAATAAGAATAAATTAAGAGCAAAACACAAAAATCTTTCCTAATTATCAGCAGGGCATGAAAATTGGTAGTTTTATGCACCTTAAAGACAAATTTTCTTTATTATATCAATATTTTTAAAATAATAATTTTTCGTTAAGTTTTGCTATCTATTAAAAAAAGAGAGCTTGTTGATATATATATATATATATATATTGATTTTGGTGATAATAATATTTAATTCATGTTAATATGAATTCTTGAACTCTTGTAAAGAAAAAAAAAAATAGTAACGAAGAATGGAGTTCATGGTCCAAAGAGTCTCTAAAAGAACAATGAACAAAAAAAGATCTTGGAAGATTAGAAAGTTATAGTTACCTAGTTGTGCACATGTGATGGAGGAACTAAGGTGAATAGCTCCGATAAGATTAAAACATCATAAAGATATCTTGAGCTTTAGTTCTCATAAAAAAGGCTTGTAATGGCTCAAAGGGTTGACAACCCAAGAAAGGGGTAAATTGGGCTTCTTTTAATAACCAATTAACGTTAACAAATTGTATTTCACTCTTGATACATGAAAGATTAAGAAATAATGATCCTTTAGTTGATCTAGAGATTTTATGAAAGTGATAGTTAGTTAATAAGTAGAATGAATGATAATAATATGTCTTTAGATGATGATAGTTACAAATTCAGAAGGATAGATTGCATACAGAGACTTAAAAAATGTGAGTAATTAAGGACCCAATTTAGAGAATTAAAATATATCAATTAAAGTTTGTCTTTAGATTGAGAAACAACTTTATCTTAAAGGAGTTCAATTTTTTGAGTTTTGAGATAATGTTTCAATTAAATTGATTTATTGATAAATAAATTTACAAGACATATTTTGGTTAAGTTTAATATTTGTTTTAATTCTTGTATGTTTATGAAATTTTTTCATAAATATATCACATTGTAATTTGCTCAATACGGAGTTTAAGACCTTACAATTATCTTATCTTATATTGTATTAAGCTGCTATTATATATATTAATAAATTCTATACTAGTCTTGGATTGTAAAAGTAGGGTGTGATGATTAAGAAGACAAGAGAAGTATTTGAGAAAGCTAATAAAAAGTACAAAATTCATAAGTTTGACTCATATTGAGAAAAATAATTATGTAACTCCTATTGACTAATGCCACATGTAGTATATGAATAAATTCTCTTTTGTTACTGATTATGTCTTATTTCTAGTATAATATAAGAATAGAGTAAATAAATTTGTTTCTCTCTATTAACTTGCACTACAAGAAATAACAGTAGCAAATTTTAAGAATTCAATTCCATTTCTTCACCTATTAATTTGTGTTACAAACATATAACATTTCATTTGAGAGCTCCATAATCCCATGAATCCCAAATATAAAAGCTCTTAAAAGGTGGGAACAAGAAAATAAATTCCTTCTTGTGTAAAATTTTGATTTTAGGATGCAACATTAAAACAAAATTGGATGTTGAGTTCATTTTCTTGGGATACCCAACTGCACCTCTAATACATTTACTTCCAGCTTCCGATCTATGTGTATTATGTATGAACCTAATTTAGAGGTATTGTGCTTGTATTCTTTCTCGGTTCTCTTCCCACCACAGCTTAGCATGGACTTCCCCGAATCTTTCCCGGCTGCATCAAACCAGAAAGAAAAATGTAAGAAGTTGCCAGAATTTCTATGTCAATGAAACATCTTGTTATACATATCAATTAAATCACTTGAATCAATAACGAAAATGTGTTAAAGTGCTCGTTTTAGTAACTTGCAGATAAAGATGGACAAGCATCCATCTTGTTTCACCAGAAGTTATTCAACACAGAATACAGAGAGATACGAATTTGTCACCTGAATCTGACTCGGCGAAGCTCCCTAGTGCCATCAGCTAACTGTCTGATGGTAATATAAACTCCAGGTTCATCTTCTTCAACCCATTCGGATTCCATCTCACTTGCGTTACTGATAGAAGGCTCATCTCTAGAAGAAGTTGTTGTTCTTGATGCATCCATGGAAGATGCTTCACCTCTTGGAGGACCTGAACTATAAGCACTGGGGCCAGCGTGGAAGTGTTGGTTGCCACCTTGATCCATATGCTCAGATGGGAAATACCCTTTACTTCCAGAGGGTTTATAGTGGTGCCTCGGTGTCCAATCTTTGTTTATCATAGGGCTTTCCCTCGCTGATCCCATCCTCGAGTAAGATGAATCTCTCTGCTGCATACGTGAATCATATACTAGATGAGATTTTCTTAGTGATAGCTGTTCCTAGTGACATGAAAAGGAAAATTGTCAAAAACTGATGTACCTCATCCTCAGACCTCGGAGGAGTGTGAAGAGCTTGGCGATTAAATCTCTGTACATTGTACAGCTCCATTATCCTGTCGTAGTTCTCGCCCCACCACCGCTGAGCTTGCCACTTATTAAACATCTCTCGGCTTCAAACAAAGTGCATTTAAAATCAGTTATTGGTCTAAAGTATTTGATTTTTGTATATCTTTCTGTTTTACAATGAAATCTAATAGTAAAGAGAGTTCAATTTCTAATGTAACAGAAGCAAAACCATTATTAATGAAGATAGTTGTTGGAGTTTTTCTATTTGAAGAAAACTTGAACTTCAATTAATTTCCGAATTGATAACTTACTGTACTTTTAAATAAGATTTTATATAAATTAATCTTATAAAAATAAACTACCACTAATAATATAATATTTAAAAAATAAATATAGATAAATTTAATTAAAAGAAAAAGTAACACTAATTACATAATATTTAAAAGATAAATATTGATCAAATCTGATTAAAAAATAAATCTTATTTAACTATAAATTAATATATTATAATTTTTACAGTAATTTTTAACAATATTATCATCATATTGGAATATATGATAATGCCTTTGGTCTAGAATAAGGACCCAGCTGCAGATTTTCATTGTTTATTAGTCCATGGATATGTTATAAGCTTTTAGATTGATTTCTGGTTACATGTTTTCGTACCTGAAACGTATACGCTTCAGATCATTGCCGCCATTAGGAAGGGAGATAAAAGTAATATGAACACCGGGCTCCACCTGTGCCATCCATTCTTTTGGCTGATCCTCGTCATCGAGCACCACATCACAAGACTCGGTGCCTCCTCCTGGAGTTCGATCACCATTAAACACTCCTGTAAATCTTGAATCGGACCTTCCAGGTGGATGGTGGGCAGAGCTTGTAAAATCCCAAGCAGGTGTTGAGCTTGAGCTTGCAAAATAAGGATAGGGAACACCTTCTGATGCAGTATCGAAATCGGGATATGGTCGTTGTCCTTTTTTGTAGCTGCTGGAGCCAGTACATGGCTTGCATTGACGGTAAGCACCAGAGAATTTCAATGCCATATCTTTGATCTGCAAATCATTGATACTCAAATATTGATAAAAAGAGAAAAACCAAAAGTTGGTAACTACTTTTATTGGAATAGTTTTTATTAGGTACTGAATAAGAAATATAATTAATTGTATAAATTAAAATAATTTTTAATTAATTCACATAAGTCAATAATGATATTAAACTAAATTAATGTACAATAAAATAAAAATAATAAATACAAAATTTTACATGAAACTTCTTCAGTATAGAAGAAAAAACTACAGTCAGACTTCTAGAAAAATCCACATTAAAGTAATCCATCTAAACCATCTCAACGAGTTTAACATAATATATGCATATTTTTTTAAACCTTATGCTAGATTACTACATATTTTTTACTTCTAAGTACGACATTGACATACATTAAATATATATAAAAATATATCTATGTAAGAATAAGATTGGCCAAATGAAACTGAGTGGAGAGGTAAAAGGCATATTGGTTGTAAACATTCCAACCTGAGACCAGCTTTGTCTATAGTATTTTTTTTTTTTTTTTTTAAATTCTTGGTCTGTAAATTTTCTCTTTCTTTCTTGCTTATTCCACATTATATATTATATAATATGGTAGTGGGACTTTATATATACAGTAAATCGACAAGAATTCAATGGTGGGTCAGGGCAAGGACACTTGAATTTCTTTCTTTTCCTAAAATACAACCTTGTCTTTTTCTAAAGACATTCACTATTGCACAACATGGGAATATATATATATATATATGTTTGGTAAGAAGTTACAGAATGAAGAGAATCAGAGCATGATTTGACTAAAACCCCTTTATTTTAAAACCCAGATTGGAAAGTAAATTAAAAGAGCATTAGAACAACAACAAAGCTTCCTTAGGTGGAAATACAAGCTTGTTTTTTAGGGTTCTCTTAAATTAAAACATGAAGCCAAACAAACCCTAGAGATTAATGTGTTTACAAGATGGGTAATAGAGTAGGTATATGTCATATAGCCCTCTTCCTGCCTAGGCTCTATATATATTTACCATTGCCAAAGTTAGTATAGTGAAAAGCCTTATCAAAATCAATATGGTTTGCCTAAAAAAAATTCACCATTGCCAAAATCACAATCAATTAAAAATTTATTTTCTTTTTTTTTTTTAATTTTTTTCTCTCATAGTATAATTTAAAACAAGAAAATACTCAAAAAGAAATTTGCAAAAATAATAATTTGGTAATTTTATTTACTGACATGATTTTCTTTTTAATAAATAATTTGGTAATTTAATTAAGAGAATCAAAATTCTTGAAGTCCCCAAAAAAGAAAGTGGTACCAGCTAAACCCTAAAGTACCTTCATGACTATGACAATTACGTGTTCATTTCAACAATCAGAATTTTCTTTACTAATTTATGTCATACCTTAAAATCAAATAATTTTAAAATTAACAAAAGCAGAAAATAAGAATGTCTTCACGTGATGGTCAACGGAGTCAACAATACACCCAGATGCGTACTGCTATCGTTACTCCACGTGACAAAATTCTAACATTACACCCTATACTATATATATATGTGCCAAAATTTCCCTTTTTTTAAATTTATTTTAATAAAAATGAATATATATATATATATATATATACTGCAAGTATTCTGTACTTTCTTTAAAAAAAAAAAAAAATCTAGTTGATGAAAATATTTAAAAAATCAGTCAAAGTAATATGTATATATAGGTACACACTGCAACAAGCATGCGTGTTGCAGTCTGTGTATGTATATATTAGTTTTCGTTCTTATTAAATATTTAAAAATAATTATTTCAAACCTCTTTTTTTCTTCATGTTTGTTACCATAATTTGTGTCAATTAAATAAAAAATTAGTTTTTATTAAGATTAATATTTAATTATTATAAAATTCAAATTTTATTGAAAATAAATTATATATAAATTGAAATATATCTTTCAATTTTTACAATAATATAAAAATATTATGCATTAAAAAAATATAACGAAAGAATTTTAAAAACAAACTATAATAATATAACAAATATTTAAAATGTTGTCTAAATTCAAAACTAAAAACTCAAAATTAACATAATAATTATGCATAATATATCAAAATCAAATTTTGTGCATAACATAAAAATGGACTGAAAATAATTCCTCATTATTTAAAAAATATACTTACAAACATGTGATAAGCAAGTTTAATCCATATTAAATATTAATTTTTTTTTTTTACATATTTAATTAAAAATACTATAAACAATTACTATATAATATTTATTTACATTATACAAAAAAAAAATCAATTATTCTAGTTAGAAATGAAGTGAATATTAAATTTTTTTAAATTTTTATACATTGTTGATTTAAAATAAAATCCCAATTAGTATATTGTTTTATTTTATTTAGTATTAGTGTTTTGAATAATAATAAAATAAAATAAAAGATTCTTAGAGAAGTGGGGCCCGGGAGATCAGAGAATGGGGATATGATTTTGTTCGTTTTCACAAACAAGAAAAAGAAAAGTGGAAAAAGCGAAAATAAAAAATGGAGAGAAGATGTTTTTATAAGAACCTGCGCCGTCAGGCTTTTGACGGCGTCTTTTGTATTTGGCGTCCCACTCCCACGCGCTCCTCCTCCTCCACTTCCTTCCACTTCCTCTCCTCCTTCCGCCATTTGTTTCGTACATGCGATACACGTAAACATTTCTCCTCCTTCCTTTTACCTTTTTACCCCTACATTCACAATTTAATTTTATTATTAATAAAAGGGTAAATTGGTAAATTTGAAAGAGACAATGGAACATTCTTATTATATTATAATGGATTTTTTGGGGTGAATACTAAATAGGGAGGGAGAAAATAAATGTTAATCCCTCGTACCTTGTGAAACTTGGACAGTGTTTGGATACCGAGAAACCAAAGAGAAAAACAAAAGGAAAAGGAAGTAAGGCTGATCTAAAAGGGACCAAATAAATTCAACTAAGATATGTTTGGTGATTATGGAGGCTTTAAAAAAGAGGGGGAAAATAAAGAAAAGAAAAAGAAACTCGGGATCAGAGCAGGAAAACATATCCCAATCAATTATTCAAAAAGAGAGAATATATGTACATATATACACACACACACACACACACACACACATATATATATATATACATGGGACATGAGTTTGTTTAAAAAAATATTCAAAGTTTCAAACACCAACCCATTGAAAAACATTTTAAAAAATCAAAACAAACCCAGAAAAATTCCTTTCTTGCCCCAAACAATTTCCCATTCAAGAACATAAAAAAAGAAAAACAAATGGATAATTAAAAAAAAATCCATTTTTATTGAAATAAAAATATTTTAAAAATTCAAATTTTTTTATTTAAAAAATTGATGTTGATGATGGACTAATCAGAGGGATGTCGAGAAATGAAAGCAGTGGATGAATAGACAAAGAAACAAAATGGAGAAGAGAAAACAGTGAAAAACACATTGAAAACTACCACACTCATCACTATTATTCGAAAACGACCTACCACACATATACATATACATATACATATATATATGTTAAGAAAAAACCCAAAAATAATTTTTTCTGAAATAAAAAACCAAATAATAGACAATATTTTTCAAAGATAAGAGAATAAATGAAGTTATATATAAATATATATCTATATTTGTTCTACAACTCACTGGCTGCTGGTAGTGTCTTCTCCTCTTAGCTGTCTTCTTTAAAGGACTAATAAAACCTCCTGGGGTCCTTTTTCTTTTTCTCTGCTTTTATTTACTCTGCATTCATTGATTTCTCCACCTCCCTCCCAATCCCTCTTCTTCTTCTTCTTCACTATCTACATTCCTGCATCAATCACGCCTTTTTCTCAATCCAATTCCATTAATGAATGTCATCTACTATCACAAAAACATAAAACCAAAAAACCCATCAACGAAAAATGGAATTTTTTTTTTTACAAAAGATCTGAGTAAAGCGTTTACAGAGATAAGAATAAGCAAGATTCTCGGTTTGGTTTCCCAGAAAGTTGAGCCAGAAAGAAAAGTCTTACCCTCCCTTAACTTCAGAACCTGCTCGTGGGTTCACAAGCAGATGTATCGTGGATTTGAGATCTCTAAACACAGCTTTGAAAAGGCAGAGGAAAAATCTCGATTGTGGGGGAGACAAAATGCATATGAACAAGGGGGAGATAAAAAGAAAAAGGAGAGAAAATTTCTCTCCGGGAGAAAATGACCGGAGAACGTTACGGTTTTTTTTTACCCGAGATGGTGGATTTTTCGGGTACGGAGCTCCGAGTGTGGATGATGAATGGGAGGGATTATTGGATTAAAGACAAGGAGAGGAGAACAAAGATACGCTGAAGTACTTATATAAGGCGGAGCAGACAACGCCGTCAGGACGTTGCCGTTAAATGACGGAAGAGACGAGCGTGCGTAAGTGAGAAAGCGTTAAGAGGCACAAACAGTCGTTTACGTTGTAACAGTTGGTCTTGATCTGAGAGGACATCGTGGACCCACATGTCTCAGACGAGAGGGATCTCTTACGTGTCTTGGAAGTATGCCACGTGGCATATCAGGATTGAATTAAATGCCCACGGAGAAGAGAGTTTTTTGTGCTTCCCATAAATATTTTATTTACTCCACGTCACATTTTGTTTTTTTTGCACAAAATGAAAATGGGCCAATACTTTGAAATGGATATTTAAGTTCCTTTTAAGTTATATTTGGTTTGATTAAATTGTATTTTTTTTTTGGATACAAGAAGAAAGTAACCAAATGGGTTAATGAAAACAATCATACATGGGTATTATATAGTTTGAGGCAGGAAATTAAAATCAAGCATATAGTTCAAAGAATTTTAATTTAATTTCTATTCGTAATTAAGTTGTAACACAAATTCTACATATTCAATTAAAGTGATTTAAGATATATTAGAGAGCCTACATCTACACTACAACTCTCATGAAGATATCAAGGCCAAAATCAATTATTATCCAAGAGAAAATAGCTCAAAAAATAGAAGCAAGACACATGTGCATTGATAAGGGTGGAATCAATATAGCTTGATAGAGAGTCAAAGTCATGATGTCCAAAGCTAAAGTAAGATCATCCATCATAACAAGAAATAATATCCTTTTTGCAAGAAACTTCTTTTTGAACCTTAATTTTTGTTAGAAGCTACAAATAGGATCTTTATAATAACCCTTTTTTGACATCATCCATAATCAACTTCAACAGAAGATTAGATGGTTGAGCGTCTTTAATCTTTTATAGTAGAACTGTTTGCATCTTCAAGTTGGCCAGATATATTCTCGACTTCTTTTTTTTGAATCTTCAGACCCCATACTTCTTCTAACAATTTTCATATAAATAAGACTACAAGTATTTTTTTCGTTGAGTGTTTGTTAATACATTGTTTTTTCCTATATGGTAAAAGAGATTCATCAATTTTCAATACCTTATATTCAGCTTTTTCTGTGAAAACATATACTTAAGACTCTTGTGATCTATATAAATGTTAAAACTCTCACCATACAGATAATACTGCCAATCTTCAGAGTAAACACAATTACAGCAAGTTCCAAGTCATGGATTGAACAGTTTTGTTCGTGATTTTTCAACTATCTAGAGGTATAAGCTATCATTCACCCATGTTGTACCAAAACACACCCCGATCCTTGGTGAAAATATATTAAAAATTGCAAATCCATCGGTATTACTTGAAATGACTAAAATATGCACAATTGTGAACCGATCCTTTAATTCATTGAAGCTCCTATCACACTTCTCATTCTATTCAAAATTTAAATCTTTCATTAGAAGCTGAGTTAGAATAGCTGCAATTTAAGAGAATCATTTCACAAGTCGGCGATAATGGCCTGTAAGGGTAAGGAAGCTTCTGACTCTGTAACATTGGTTGGTCGTCTCTAGTCCACCACAATCTTAATGTTTGATGGGCCAATCGAGCACCATCTTTAGAAATCACATATCCTGAAAATGTTATCTAGTTCAACCATAATTCACATTCACTCAACTTGACATATAGCTTCTTCTCTTTATGGATCCCAAGAATAGTTGTCGAATACTCGACATACTCAATCATCTTCTAAGAATAGTGATGCAGACATGGGTTCAAAAAGTATTAATATATCACAAAAAGAGAAATATGAAGAAGAGATTACAATGTCAGCTGTTCCAATCACAAGATTTCAAACCAAGAAGATAAAATATGCATTCCAAGACTTTTTACATAGATCGATACAGTAAGAACTTAACACATGTAGACTATTTGAAGAATCAAAAGAGCCAAAGAATATCATTAATTTAGTCTAAGTGTGTGGGTAAAATTTGGAGTGAATGTCTAGGTTTACTTTGGTCATTTACTAGATAATTAAATTTTGTTCGTATTCTCGTAGGTCATTTAATGCCATATTTTCCTAGTTCATTTCCTAAACAATTAAATTATGTTCGTATTTTCCTAGATCATTTAATATCAAGTTTTTAAATATATAGGTTTATAAATGTCTATATTTATATGTGTATTAATTATGAACTTTTAACAGAATCTAGGTGTTTTAGGCTATAAATATCTCATTTTCAATGTAATATGACAGACTTTGATTATTGAATGAATTTCATTGCCTTTACAGAACTTTGACAAGTGAGAATTCTTATTCTTCTTGTTGTATCAAGAATTGAGTTAAACTTATCAAATATCTTTCATCCAAATCACCTAAGTTCTCAATTATAGGTTAATTATAGATTTAGTAGGAATGATTTGTTTAGGGTTCTGAGCTATCTATGCTAAATGTATATGTGGGGTTCTGGATGTAATCTTTGATCCTTGAGGTTCACATCAGTTTGGTTTCAGAGCTTTGGCCTTGGATAAATCTTTAGGTATCCTTTGTATTTGATTTATCTAAGTTTATCTTCTTGTTCTTCTTTGTTTAGACTATTCAACTTATATCCTTGTTATTCTTAATTCTGGTTGCATCTTGTTTTTATCTTCAATTCTGTGTTCTTTGTCTCTTCATCTTCATTTTTTATCAGCCAATTTTTTTTAAAAGTTAAAAAAAAGATAAAATGAAGAAAAAAAATATTAGAATTGATTTCTATTACAAATTCAAACTTATTTATTTCTTTGGGCATCAGATGTGTTCGTTAAACTTTCAATTATGTCCATCTTAGTTAAAGTACATCTGTTTCACATATTAGAGCGTAACTTACATTGTGAATAGATTATAGGTTTATATATTCAAATTTCTCACTGGGAATGATATGAATTTTATTATCTTTAGTCCTGAATTATTTTCTTACATTTTTAGTTTCGTTTCTTCATATATCTCATGTTTCCATTATATTAAAAGCAGCCAATTGTATCCTAGTTACATTAATTAATTTATAGAAACACATCCACCTTAATCCATGTGTTAAGATTATGTTCTTGTTTATCTAGTTTGCATCTAGTGTTAATTATTTACCTTCTCATTCATTATGATTGCTTGAAGTGTCACATAAACAACTACTTATTTATCTTGATTGAGTTGTTTTCAATTCTGAAGTACGACTTGAAGAAGAGAATAAAGTGGTAAAAGGCTTAAGAGTGTAAGCTTAGAAAAGGATTAAAGCCAAAATACTGAGTGAAAACACGAGAGAAGTGACAAGTATGTTCAAGAGTGAAACACGTAAGGGAGTGTTGTGAGGAATTTTCTTTACTAACATTTTTCTTACATGTTCTACATCATGTTAAATCCTAGAAGTGAGAAGCATGAGATAACCATGAATGACATATCCTTTATCTTAGAAGCAATGCAAAGGTAGTTTGGAAAGCTTAATAGAGACAAACAACATAAAAGGTGATATAGATAGCCTTCGAGGCCGACAAGTTGGTCCTAATCAAAGGAGGCATAATAGGAAAAAAAGAAATATGTTGAATGATGACGAGATAGAAAGGGAAGTAGATGAAGATAATGAAGAGTCAACAGTGTAAAGAATACGCAAAAGGAGGGACAACAACATTAATTCTATCAAGATAAAGATTCATTCTTTTCAAGGAAGAAATGATGCTGAAACTTATCTAAAATGGGAGCAAAAAGTGGGGTTAATATTTGAATGCCATAACTACTTTGAGGAAAAAAAGGTGAAGTTGACAACCGTTGAATTTACAAATTATGCTTTGGTTTGATGGGATCAGTTGCTCATCTCTAGGAGACGTAATGGAGAGGCACCCATCACCACCTGTACTCAAATGAAAGCTATTGTGAGGAAAAGGTTTGTTCAATCATTTTACTATAGAGAGCTCCATAAGAAACTGTAAAGGCTCACTCAAGGATCTAAATCAGTTGAAGATTATCACAAAGAAATAGAGATAGCCATGATTCGAGTAAACATCGAGGAGGATAGAAAAGCTACCATGGTATGATTTTTAAGTGGCTTAAATAAAGAAATTACCGATATAGTTAAATTACATCACTATGTTGAGTTGGAAGAGATGGTTAATATGGCGATGAAAGAAGAAAGACAATTGAAAATTAGGGGAACAACAAGGTCATATTTTGGTTCTAATAGTAATTGGAATTGAAAGTGGCCTAAGACCAAGGAAAAAAGCTTTGGTTCTAAGGAAAAGATTACAGATTTCAACAAAGGCAAATATAAAGGTACCTAATCATCTATTAAAGATACTTCTGATCACACATCTACTAATAAACATAGAAATATTAAATATTTCATATGTTTGGGAGTGGGACATATTGCTTCAAAATGTCCAAATAAGAATGTCATGTTTATTAGCGATAATGGGGATGTTGAGTCTAAATCTGATTCTGATTGTGATAATATGCCACTTTTAGAAGATTGTGATGATGATGTTGCGTATGCTGCCTGTGGAGAATCATTGGTTATTAGGCGAGCTCTTAATATGCAAGTTAAGATGGAAAGTTTAGAACAAAGGAAAAATCTATTCCATACAAGATGCCTTGTAAATAGAAAGGTTTGTGTCATGATCATTAATGGAGGGAATTGTGTAAATGTGGCTACTATGTTTTGGTGGAGAAATTGAGTTTGAAATGTGAAAAACACCCAATACCCTACAAACCATAATGATTGAATTGTGGAGAAGTAAAGGTGATTAAGCAAGTTGTAGTTCTATTCTCTATTGGAAGATATGTTGATTAAGTATTATGTGATGTAGTACCGATGCAAGCTGGGCATTTGTTGTTAGGGTGACCTTGGCAATTTGATAGAAGAGCCATACATGATGGGTACATAAATAGGTACTCACTTACTTTGAATGGTAGAAATTTCACATTTTCGCCATTATCTCCTTCTGAAGTGTATAAAGATCAAATGAAAATGATTCACACTTCTAATAAAGATTCAAGTAGTGAGGGAAATAAAATAAATGAGGGAAAAAAGGCTAAAAAAAAGAAAAAGTAACAGCCCATTGGTGAATGATTACACTAGTGTGAAAAATAAAGAGGGAAGTGCAAGAAATAAAAGTATAATGAAAGAAGAAAATAATGTAAACAAACTAGGTTTTTGTATTCAAAGGAGAGGGAAATAAGAATTACTTGTTCAAGTAAGAGAGCTTTGATAGTGCTTAGGTTTAAAGAGGTTTCTTTCTCTAAAACTAACCTTAATCCAAATTTATCGAATATGTTTGTTTCTTTGTTGCAGGAGTTTGAAGATGTGTTTCTTGATGAAATGCTACATGGATGACCGCTTCTAAGGGGTGCTGAGATCAAATTGATTTCATTTATTGTTCTGCACTTCTTAATAGACTAGCATACAGGAGTAATCTAGATGAAATAAAATAACTCTAAAGGCAAATAGATGAACTCTTGTCAAAAGGGTATGTAAGGAAAAATATAAGTCTATGGGTAGTTCCTAAAAAAGATGGATCATGGAGGATGTGTTTTGATTGTTTTGCAATCAATAAAATCATTGCAAAATAATGCCATCCTATTCCTAGATTAAATAACATGTTAGATTAATTGCATGCTGCATGCATTTTTACAAAAATTGATATGAAAAGTGGATATCACCAAATCTGTATGAAACTAAATATGGTTTATATGAGTGGATGATTATGTCATTTAGTTTAACTAATGCACCTAGTATATTCATGAGGTTCATGAATCATGTGTTACATAAAATTCTTAGAAATTTTATTGTGGTTTATTTTGATGATATTCTGTAACGCCCGGAAAATATATATAAAAAAAAATTGATTATTTTATTTTAAATATTTTAATTAGGTTTAAAAAAAAAAAGCCACGTCAGCAGACCCAGTCAGCAGTCCTGG
>NW_019014668.1:1639783-1659066 GCF_000150535.2 Carica papaya
ACATATCCAAATACTAATTAAGGCATAAGGGTGCCAGATATAGAAATAGATTATAAGTGTATGATAAAATTGTATGCAGCGGAGTAAATTATTACAAATCTCTTATTAAAATATATGAGTTTCAATTACATATATACATAGCTGAGGCTAGAAGTAAAAAAATACAAACTATCAAGATACTAAAAATACAAAAGGCTACTTCTATCATTATGCAATTGGACTCATCAGAATGCGGGACAAATCATGCACTCAAGGGTTGTAGATCCATGGGATCCTCATAGACTTCAAGGGGTAGGTCAGCGGTCGGTTTCTTACTATCTTTCTCATCTAGGGGGGCATGGAAAGGGTGAGTTCCATATACTTAGTAAGAAAAATAATATTTAAATAACATTGTAATATTTTAAAGGTGAATAATTATATCATAAATACTTATTATCAGGTCACGTCAGGGTCCTATCTTTATGAAAATAATTTTATTTACTAAAGAAAACATCATGTCATAGTGATAACAATTAAAATCAAACATCATACTTGACAATAAAGAAAATCAAATAAATCATAAAATGCTCAGATTTTCATGTCATTCTTCGCAAAGTCGTTCCGACTTCCATTTCTGAGGGTAGATATGAATTTTCGACTACCCATATAGAATGATAAGATTAGATACAGATAACGACAATTTGCTTAAGCACATTTCTGGGTTTTCAAACCATGGTACTATCTATGACTACGGCCGTACCAACCACCATGGTCTTATAAGATATTCTATAGCCATGACAATATTTAGCCAAAAGTGACCCCTAACAGATATTCGCGTCACCACTCTCTTCAGAGGATGCGCTATTATCCACAGGGAGCTATCCTCACACGTCTTTCTAGACCAAATGGGGGAGGGTAAAACATATACTCCTCAGAGATAAAAAGCCTAACGAAGACACTTGATGCATTATGCATGTCAATACAAATACAAATATTTCTCGGATCATTTAGGTTCATTCCCATCTCTTTCTTTCTTTTTTTTTTCTTTACTTTTTTATATCTTCAGGCAAATATCACTAGATTCACATTATTTAATTTATATGCAAATCATCAAGTGTTAATAAAATTACATAGCATGCTTGAAATCAAGAACAATTCACTTTATTAGAACTACTAAACATGGAACATGCAAAACATCAAAACGCAAATTCATAAATTTAATTTTCTTGAAATACTCTTCAAGATGTTTAAAGAAATACTAAATTTCTTATCGAAATCTCGGAGTTTTTCTACACCGTTCTTCTTCTCATCCTCTCATTCTCTCTCTAGATTACTCCCTCTCTCTCTAAACTCTTGGAAGATGGAAGAATGAAATGGGAGGAAGGGTCCCTATTTATAGAAAATAGGGATCGTCAGATTTGTGCCAAATGGAAAAATCTGGAGAAGAGAGATAGATTTGAGTGGAAGATGATCAATTTAATGCGACACGACACTGGTGCAAAAAACAGAGGAAAAATTCCTCCATCGACTGTGGCACGACGCCTAAGGAGGCGGTGACATATTGCCCGAGGTGGCAGTGCGCCTCATAAGGCTGGTCGTATGCAGGAGCTAGCTTGTGTGCACATAGAGTGTGGGGCGCAGGCCTACTGTACGTAGGCCACAGGTGTACAGACCTATCCGTGTAGGCCTACTGCACAGACGATGTTTGTACAGTGCGCGATACTTGGCCCTGTCTGCCTGCAGACTGGCCTACTTGCATGCGACAAGATGTGCGTGCAGGACCAGCCCCGTGCCCAGTGTAGATGGGATGTGTGCACAATGTGCACGTCCTGTGCCTGGTCTCGTGCGCACAACGCGCGGTGCTTGCGCAGGCAAACCTCTCCCGTGGGTGTTTTCCCCCGGTATTTTTTCCTGAAAATTATTTTTAATAAGAAAATAATGTATAAAATAAATAAAAATAATAATAAAATAAAATAATTATAACAGATAAAATTAAATAAAAATAAAAATAAAAATAAAATAATGAAATTAGCATAAAATTAAAATTACGAATTTAAATCACGAATTACGATATAAAGATATGAAATAAATTTAGATGAGTTCAAGTGGCCTTAATGTCGTGATGAATAGGGGTTTCTAGTTACAAATTCAACGCGATGGTGAGTGGAGTGTTATAGAACTATTCTACTTATGACAAGGTGTAACAACCCAAAAAAAAAAGAACTTTTATTTTATTTTTATTTTTATTAGAATTTTATTTGATTTTATTTTATTTATTAATTAATTTATAAAGTTGTAATTTAATTTAATTTTATTTAATGGAGATAAAAATAATAAAAATGGGTAAAATTATTTTTGGGAATTAATTGAAAATGATTTTGGAAAAAATGGGTGAAAATTTGGATTCTAGAGGTGTTTTTAAAAAGAAAATAAAAAACCGGGGGTCAAAACGCAATTTAGAAAAGTTGTACCACGTTAGCAGCCACGTCAGCAGCCCAGTTAGCAACCCCGACCAACCAGGACACGCCGCGTGGCAAGGACGCTGACGCGGGAGGCCATGCAGGACGGAGCCACGAGGGCGATCCGCGTGCACGCGATCGATCGGTCCAGATCTCACGCGTGCGAACGGCCCAGATCTCACGCGCATGGACGACCCAGATCTCACGTGTGAGGACGGCCCAGATTAAATCACGCACGGACAGCCCAGATCGCATCGCGATGGACTACCCAGATTTATTCCCATTTTAATCGCGATCGGACGTCCTAGATTAAATCGTGATGGATGATTGAGATTAAAAGGGGAAGGTTATAAATAACCTCACCCACACCCAACCCCAGACCCTAGCTGCCAGTACCCTCGCTGGAGAAGAAGACCCAGTCACCGGAGGAGCCGGTTGCCACCACACACCGCCGCACCGGAGGATTTTTCGACCGCCAAACAAGGTAAATTTTCTCCCCTTGGCTTGTTTTTTGATGTTGAATCTGCCTATGGCCAAATCGGAGCCAAACCAACGGCCAATCGGCCGTAAAAAACCGCCGAAGTCCAGCGGTGCCGCCGCGGCTTTCCTCGATTTTTGCCTCCGATGAGGCCCTTTCCGGTTCCCGTTCGATGCAATTTTTACACCACCTGATCACCGTTCTTTTCTCTACAGGTTGATCAGAGCAAAACATCGAATCGTGACTCGCACCGGAGAAGCCGCTGCACTTGAGAGCTCTGCTGCCGGTAAGTCTTGATTTTTCGTGATTTTTTGGCCCACCGAGGCGGATCACCGCTGCGGGCGGCGACGCCATCACCGGAGTGCGGCAAAACTACCGTGCCGGAGTTCTAAAAATGGCTGAGTAGGCCTTGGGACTATTTTTGAGTTTTTTCGGGACATGTGTAGGTACCGGAAGTGTATTTCGGTTCCCGAGAAAAGAAATTCAGGGAATCTAAGGACAGCCCGTAGGCATAGTGAGAACCGATTTCAGACTCCGAAACAAGTAAGGATCTCTCACCCTATTTCCTGTCATAGTATTAAAGCTCAATAAATGATAAAACAGTATTTCATAAATTAATAGATGTGTATAATTGCTTAAGGTTGCTAATGGAGCCCGAATCTGGTGTATTTGTCGGTAAGTTGTTATTTAATCTATTTTACAGTTTTAAATGCAGTATGGTACTTGATGTGTTTATTTTATGGTTTCGTATGCATGAATTCCGGTTTCATTTATTATGGTGAACCCAATGTTGTGTTGTTTTGTTTGATGTTCATTACTGGTTTACGTGTTTTTGTTTGATTGGATAATTGAGACCAAGAAAAATAGAAAAAGGTATGTGAATTGATAAATGGATGATGTCGACAGTCTAACTAGATATCTTGGGAGATGGTGGATGGACCGAGTCCGTAGGGAACCCTACTGGGAACGTGGTCTCTCATATCGGACGGGGTACGGAGACCTTATGTGTTTTGGCGCCTATACCGGACGGGGTATGGGGACGGCCCGTTTCACCCTCATACCGGACGGGGTATTGAGGTTTATGATTTTTGGCGCCCATACCAGACGGAGTATGGGGACGACCTTGAATCAAGTTATCAATGTGAATAGTTCATGTGTAGCGGGGACCCCTATGGATACTAGTAGGCTGATAAAAGAGGAAAATCTATTGTCTGATGATTGAAATGCAAAGGTACGATATGTGGGTTGTTATAAAGTGTGTATGATTTCATGATATTATAATGTTATTATTTTCTTATGTTGTTTTCATGAATCTCACTAAGGTAAGTGGACAGTAAAAGGGGGGGAGGACTGATAAATGAATTTATCATGAATTATGCTCCATTGGTCATTTTTGTTTTCTACCAACCTTTACTTCTGTGACAGTGAGATAGTTTGATGTCTTTACTGGACTAGTGTAGTTCATTCTTTATTTAACTATTTCAAATCATGAAGATTTGGTTCCCGAGCCCGTCCCACAGGAAGACGGTGAGTAGACGTCTAAGGATTTCATAGTTTTATTTATAGCATTCATTACTAGTATTTACCTTAGTTTATTCTTTCATACGTTGAATATGTTTTTGGTTATTGTGTAAGGGATGTTTATCAGAATTTTATTTCGCTTCCGCACTTAGAACTTTTTAATACATACATTTCATCTTTAAAGTTCCAGAGCCGTTACAGTTGGTATCAGAGCCGCGTTCCTCAGACTCATCCCTTACACAATAATGCTTAGAGAAATACCCACCGATAAATCGTTACTCAACTCTTCCTTTTGAAATGCAGGTGCAGAGAAATGAGGAGAGGAAGGCCCCCACTAAACCGAGCAACCCGGGATGATTCACTTCAGGAAGATGTGGACAGAATATTTGAGATGTTGGAAAGGATCATGGCCGCCCAGTAAGGTCGAGAGGAGAGAAGGGAGTTACCCGAACCTCCCCCACCACCACAGGTTGAGCCACCGCTATAGCAAGCGAATCCCGAGCCACCCCGGCACGAGCCTGCTCCACCACTGTACCACCCGACACCACCACCACAGTGTGAACCGGTGCTCCAGCCACCGTACTGCCCGGCACCGCCACAGTACAATCCGGTGCCCCCACTATATCAGTAAGTGCCATCACAGGGCCCCACAGTCTATCCCCAGCTGGGCCCAGTCCCTCTTCCACGGGACCCAGCTCATTCCTTGATTGACCTAGGCTACATAAAGAGGTACAGGAGACTGAACCCTTTCACTTTTGCAGGGGGATCCTCTTTCGAAGATGCCCAGTACTGGTCGGCGAAGACTGAGAGAGCTTTCAAGACCTTGGGAGTGGTTCCTGAACAGAGAGCTGCCCTTGCTTCCTACATGCTGGTAGGGGAAGCAGGTCGTTGGTGGGAGCTCAAGCAGACCACCCTGCCTACACCAGCCACTTGGGAGCAGTTCTTAGCGGCCTTCCATGCGGAGTATCTCCCTGAGCACATCTGACACCTAAAGGAGATGGAGTTTGTTCAGCTGGTCTAGGGAAACATGACGGTATCAAAATATGCTCGTAAGTTCCTAGAGTTGGGCCGATACTCCCCGGAGACATTGATGGATGAGGGCAGGAAGTCCAAGAGATTTTAGTGGGGCCTCCGCCCAGAGATCAAGAAGCACTTATTGGTACTGGAGCACAAGACATACTCTGCCGTTCTAGCAAAGGCGCAAATTGTGGAGAGGAGTTTCAACACTCTTCCTCAGTCAGTAGGGAGTCACCGACCCTCAGCTCCACCCCGCAGACCAGCACCTACTGCACTGGTCCAACCAAATAAGAGGCGCAGACCAGTGATCCAGGCCCCTCCTCAGGCTCTAGGGGCAGCACGTGGAAAGATTTGCCAGCACTATGGCAGGGATCATGGGGACCGACCATGCTACCGCCTCAACAACACTTGTCGCATATGTGGTAGTGCCCAACACTATACGAGAGAGTGCCCGAGGATCCAGAATAAATGAAGACCTCCTTTTCAGGGCAGGGTTTACAACCTCACCCAGCAGGATGCCGACGCCAACCCGGACGTGGTACATGATATGTACATTATCTGTGACTATATTGCTCATGTTTTATTTGACACTGGTGCATCGCATTCATTTGTTTCACATGTTTTTGCATCCAAACTTAATGTATCACCTGATAAACTTGATTTAATGTTGTTTGTGTCTACTGCTGGGGGTGAAACACTATTAGGAGAAGTTGTCTACAGGGCTTGTGCCGTGGAGATAGCAAATAGGAAATTAAGTGTAGACCTGATAAGGTTAGACACAGGGGATTTTGATGTAATCTTAGGAATGGATTGGCTAGCGGCGTATCATGCCACCATAGATTGCTTTAACAAGAAGGTTGTATTTAATCCTTCCAATGAGGAGCCATTTACAAATTAATAAAATCATTTGGTACTTATTCCTTAATGGCAAGTTTTTCCTTAATTTTTCAAGTACTTTAACCTTGTTATTTTCTCTAACTAGGCAAACCCAAGAAGAAAATTTGTATCCAAGAGATTCCGGTAGTCCGAGACTTTCCAGATGTGTTTCTGGACGAACTACCAAGACTGCTAGTGGACAGGGAAGTTGAATTCACTATAGACCTCCAACTAGGCACCCAGGCCATTTCGGTTGCTCCTTACCGCATGAGTCGCGTTGAGATGGAAGAGCTAAAGAAACGGATCGCTGAATTGCAAGACAGTAGTTTTATTAGACACAATGTGTCTCCTTGGGGTGCCAGATTCACTTTTGCCAGAAAGGGAGATGGAACATTGAGACTGTGTATTGATTACAGAGGATTGAACCAGGTCACAATCAAGAACAAATATCCCCTTCCCAAAATTGATGACCTCTTCAATCAGCTGCATGGTGCGCAGGTCTTCTCCAAAATAGACCTGCGATCAGGTTACCATCAGGTGAAAATAAGAACATAAGACATCCCCAAAACGGCCTTTCGAACTAGGTACGGACACTATGAGTTCCTGGTCCTACCATTTGGGCTAACCAACACCCCGACCATCTTTATGGATTTGATGAACAGGGTCTTCAGAGAATTCTTGGATCAATTTGTTATTTTGTTCATCGATGACATCTTGGTCTACTCAAAAAACAGAGAAGAGCATGCTCACCATCTAGCCCAAGTTTTGCAGGTCCTCAGAAAAAAGAAGCTATATGCAAAGTTGAGTAAGTGTGGATTCTAGCTTGAGCAGACCGCCTTCCTAGGACACATCATATCGAAGGAAGAAGTATCAGTGAACCCTGAAAAGGTTGAAGCGGTACTTGGTTGGGAGAAGTTGACATTAGTTAAGGAAATCTGTAGCTTCTTGGGAATGACAGGTTATTACTGTAGGTTCGTCGAAGGATTCTCTAGTCTAGCGGCTCCCCTAACCCAACTCACAAAGAAGAATGCCAAGTTTGAGTGGAATAAGCACTGTGAGAGAAGTTTTTCAGAATTAAAGGAGCGGCTGACCACTGCACCCGTACTGGCTTTACCGAGTGGATCGGGGAGATATACAGTTTATAGTGATGCCTCTTATCTAGGCCTGGGTTGTGTCCTGATGCAGCATGGGAAGATCATAGCCTATGGGTCCAGACAGTTAAAGAATCATAAGAAGAACTAACCCACCCATGACTTGGAACTTGCCGCAATCATACACGCCTTGAAAACCTGGTGCCATTATTTATACGGAGAGACCTTTCAGATTTATACTGATCATAAGAATTTGAAATACATATTCACTCAAAAGGATCTCAACATGCGTCAGAGAAGATGGATAGAACTCCTTAAAAACTATGATTGTGATATCTTGTATCATCCAAGTAAGGGCAACGTGGTGGCAGATGCCCTTAACAGGAAAAGTGCAGGTATCTTAGCCCATTTAATGGTTTCAGAACGCAGACAAATTAGGGCCACACAATATGTTCGACTTCAGGACCTGAAGAGAGTCACATGTTTGGGCCGTCTAACTGTCCAGCCTGAGTTAATACAGAGAATAAGGGAAGCCCAGTCAGTCGACCCCGCCCTAGTAGCCCGTAAGAATGATGCAGAATAGGGAGTGAGTTCAAAATTCTGAATCTCTGCTGATGGGTTACTCCAGTTCCAGGACAGGGTGTGTGTCCCAGACGACAGTGAGTTAAAGAGAGACATCATGACAGAATGCCACAGCTTGAAGTTTGCCATGCATCCCAGAAGCACCAAAATGTACCGAAGCATGCGACCCTGGTTTTGGTGGAATGGGATGAAAAGAGACATAGCCGACTTTGTATCTAAATGCTTGGTTTGTCAGCAGGTTAAGGCAGAGCATCAGCGCCCAGGTGGGCTATTTCAGCCTTTACCGATCCCGGAGTTGAAGTGGGAACACATCACCATGGACTTCGTGATGGGATTACCCATGACACGTTCAGGACAAGATGCCATCTGGGTAATTGTTGACCGGTTTACCAAATCTTTCCACTTCTTGGCCATTAGGATGACCGACCCCTTGGACAAGTTGGCAAGAATGTATATCTGAAAAATAGTCAGATTGTATGGAGTTCTAGTGACAGTGGTATCCGACAGGGACCCCAGGTTCACTTCTCAGTTTTGGAGTAGCTTTCAGCAAGTCATGGGAACAAAGTTGTCTCTCAGTACTGCCTTCCATCCTCAGACTGATGGACAATCAGAAAGGACAATTCGTACACTTGAGGATATGTTCCAAGCTTGTGTCCTTGACTCCGGGGGCCATTGGGACGACCATCTACCCTTGATAGAGTTTGCCTATAACAACAGCTACCAAACGAGCATCGGCATGGCTCCATATGAGGCATTATATGGGCGCCCATGCAGATCACCAATTTGTTGGGAAGAAGTGGGCGATAGAAGATTGTTCGGCCCGGAGTTGGTAGAGGAGACCATGTCTAAAATAGTTAAAATTAGAAAGAACATTCAGACGGCTCAGAGCAGGCAGAAGAGTTATGCGGACACTCGAAGGAGAGATCTAACATTTGAGAAAGGCGTTCGGGTGTTCCTTAAGGTCACTCCTTTCAAGGGAATTAGTAAGTTCGGTAGGAGGGTAAAACTGAACCCCCGATTTATTGAGCCTTTTGAAATCTTAGACAGGATTGGTACTACTACCTACAGACTAGCACTGCCTCCAGAGCTCTCCAAGGTCCACAATGTGTTCCATGTATCCATGCTACGTAAGTACAACCCAGACTCCTCTCATGTCTTGGCTCATGAACCGCTTCCACTCCAAGAGGACTTATCTTATGAGGATGTACCAGTCGGTATCACGGACCGAAAGAGCAGGATACTCCGCAACCGGGAAATATCATTTATAAAGGTAGTGTGGCAGAACCACATGCCAAGGGACGCTACTTGGGAGCTAGAATCCGACTTTAGAGCCCAGTATCCCCATTTGTTTGACCAAGAGTAAGAGGCAAATTTGGAGTACCAAATTTCCTTAAGGGGGGAGAGTTGTAACAACCAAAAAAAAAAAAAGAACTTTTATTTTATTTTTATTTTTATTGGAATTTCATTTGATTTTATTATATTTGTTAATTAATTTATAAGGTTGTAATTTAATTTAATTTTATTTAATGGAGATAATAATAATAATAATAATAAAAATGGGTAAAATTATTTTTGGAAATTAATTGAAAATGATTTTGGAAAAAATGGGTGAAAATTTAGATTATGGAGGTGTTTTTGAAAAAAAAATCGAAAACTGGAGGTCAAAATACAATTTAGAAAAGTTGTGTCATGTCAGCAGCCACGTCAGTAGCCCAGTCAGCAGCCCCAGTCAACCAGGACACGTCGCATGGCAAGGACGCTGACGCAGGCGACCACGCGGGACGGAGCCACGTGGGCAATCCGCGTGCACGCGATCGAAAAGTCCAGATCTCACGCGTGCGGATGACCCAGATCTCACGCGCACGGACGGCCCAGATCTCACTCGTGCGGACGGCCCAGATTGAATCACGCATGGACGACCCAGATCGCATCGCGATAGACGGTCCAGATTTATTCCCATTTTAATCGCGATCGGACGGCCCAGATTAAATAGTGATGGATGGTTGAGATTAAAAGGGAAGATTATAAATAACCTCACCCACACCCAACCCCAAACCCTAGCCGCAAGTACCCTCGCCGGAGAAGAAGACCCAGTCACCGGAGGAGCCGGCCGCCGCCACACGCCACCGTATCGGAGGATTTTCTGACTGCCAAACGAGGTAAATTTTCTCCCCTTGGCTTGTTTTTCGATGCTGAATCCGCCTATGGCCAAATCAGAGCCAAACCACCGGCTAATCGGTTGGAAAATACCGCCAAAGTCCAGCGGCGCCGCCGCAGCTTCCCTCGATTTTTACCTCCGATGAGGCCCTTTTCGGTTCCCGTTTGATGCAATTTTTACACTACTGTGATCACCGTCCTTTTCTCTACAGGTTGACCAGAGCAAAACATCGAATCGCGACTCACACTGGAGAAGCCGCCGTACCTGAGAGCTTTGCCACAGGTAAGTCTCAGTTTTTCATGATTTTTTGGCCCACCGTGGGCCCTAGGGTTGTTTTATCACAGGAACCAATGCAAGTTTGGCCGAATTCAGCCAAAAACGTACAACTCGAGGCCGATCGCCGCCGCGGGCGGCGGCGCCATCACCGAAGCACAGCGGAACTACCGTGCCGGAGTTTCAAAATGGCCGAGTAGGCCTTGGGACTGTTTTTGAGTTTTTTCGGGACATGTGTAGGTACGGAAGTGTATTTCGGTTCCTGGGAAAAGAAATTCAGGGAATCTAGGGACAGTCCGTAGGCACAGTGAGAACTCGATTTCAGACTCCGAAAGAAGTAAGGATCTCTCACCTTATTTCCTATCACGGTATTAAAGCTCAATAAATGATAAAACGGTATTTCATAAATTAATAGATGTGTATAATTGCTTAAGGTTGTTAATGGAGCCCGAATCTGGTGTATTTGTCGGTCAGTTGTTCTTTGATCTATTTTACAGTTTTAAATACAGTATGTTACTTGATGTGTTTATTTTATGGTTTTGTATGCATGAATCCCGGTTTCATTTATTATGGTTTGAATTATGGTGAACCCTAGTTGTGTTGTTTTGTTTGGTGTTCATTACTAGTTTACGTATTTATGTTTGATTGGATAATTGAGACCAAGAAAAATGGAAAAAGGTATGTGAATTGATAAATGGATGATGTTGACAGCCTAACTAGATATCCTGGGAGATGGTGGACGGATCGGGTCCGTAGGGAACCCTACCGGGAACGTGGTCTCTCATATCGGACGGAGTATGGAGACCTTATGTGTTTTGGCGCCCATACCGGACGGTGTATGGGGACGGCCCGTTTCACCCTCATACTGGATGGGGTATTGAGATTTATGGTTTTTGGCACCCATACTGGACGGGGTATAGGGATGACCCTGAATCAAGTTATCAATGTGAATGGTTCACGTGTAGCGGGGAACCCTATGGATCCCCATGGATACTAGTAGGCTGATAAAAGAGGAAAATCTGTTGTCTGATGATTGAAATGCAAAGGTATGATATGTGTGACGTTATAAAGTGTGTACGATTTCATGATATTATAATGTTATTATTTTCTTATGTTGTTTTCATGAAGCTTACCGAGGTAAGTGGACAGTAATGGGTTTTATTATTTATAAATGAATTAATCATGAATTATGCTCCATTGGTTGTTTTTGTTTTCTACCAACCTTCACTTCTGTGACAGTGAGATAGTGTGATGTCTTTACTGGGCTAGTGTAGCTCATTCCTTATTTAACCATTTCAGATCAGGAGGATTTGGTTCCCAAGCCCGTCTCGTAGGAAGACGGCGAGTAGATGTCTAAGGATTTCATAGTTTTATTTATAGCATTCATTACTAGTATTTACCTTAGTTAGTTTATTCTTTCATACGTTGAATACGTTTTTGATTATTGTGTAAGGGATGTTAATCAGAATTTTTATTTCGCTTCCGCACTTAGAACTTTTTAATACATACATTTCATTTTTATTTCCGGGGCTGTTACACAAAGAGTTACATGTTTTAGTTCGTGCACTGCAAGTGTGGCAGTATTACCTATTTCCAAAGGAAGTTTGTGATTCATACTGATCATGAGTCCCTCAAGCACATAAAGAGATAAGGAAAGCTAAATAAAAGGCATGCAAAGTGGATAGAGTTCATTGAGTCTTTTTCCTATGTGATTTGTTGCAAGTAAGTTAAAGACAATGTGGTGGCAGATGCAATATGTAGAAGGTATGCTTTAATTTATACACTTAGTTCTAAGTTGTTAGGATTTGAACAACTCAAAGATATATATGCTACTAATTCTTATTTTTGCAATGTTTATACTGATTTTTGCAATGTTTATACTACTTATGAACATGATGCATTTGATAAGTTTTATATGCATGATGGATTTTTATTTTGTGAAAAATAATTATGTGTTCCTACATGTTCATTGTGTGAATTACTTAATCGTGAGTCTCATAGTGGGGGATTAATGGGTCATTTTATTGTTCATAAAACTTTGGACATTATGACATAGCATTTTTATTGGCCAAACATGTGTATGGATATTGAGAAACTTTGTTCATCTTGTATTGCATGTAGACATGCTAAGTCTAAGTCCAAACTGCATGGTTTATACACCCTATTGCAGTATCTACTTAACCTTGGACTGACATTTCTAAGGATTTTGTGTTAGTTTTACTTAAAATTAGAAGAGGTAAAGATAATATATTTGTTGTACTTAGCAGGTTTAGCAAAATAGCACATTTCATTGTATGTCACAAAATCGACGATACGCAAACATTGATGATTTGTTCTTTAGAAAAGTAGTAAAGTTACATGGTGTACTTAAGACTATTGTTTGTGATCATAACGTTAAGTTTTTGAGTCATTTTTGGAAAAATTTGTGTAGTAGGTTAGGAACTAAACTTTTGTATTCTACTACTTGTCATCCATAAAATGATGGTCAAACTAAAGTTATCAATAGAACTTTGGGAACTTTTTTGCATGCTGTTATTGGTAAGAATTTTAAAACTAGGATATATTATTTGCCATTCATTACGTTCACATATAATCATACAATTCAATTTTTTATAGGTTTTTCACTTTTTAAAATTGTATATAATTTTAATCCATTAACTATTTTGGATTTAATGCCATTACCTTTAAATGAAATTTCTTGTTTAAATAGTAAGAAGAAGGCTGAAATGGTTAAACCTATCCTGAGAAAGCACGTGAGAAGATTAAAAAGAAGAACCAAATTTATGCTCAAAAGGCTAATGAATGGCGAAAACAAGTTATACTTGAACTTGGAGATTAAGTTTGGGTAGATATGCGTAAGGAAAGGTTTCTAAAACAAAGGAATTCAAAGCTAGATCCGAAAGGCGATGGACCATTTCAAATGTTGGAGAAAAACAACGATACTGCTTATTGGATTGATCCTGCTAATGAGTATTCTGAGTTTGCTATTTTTAACGTTTATGATATTTCTCCTTTTGATATGGATGCAGATTCGAGGACGAATCATTTTGAAAAAAGAGGGAATGATACAAAAATGGGTTCAAAAGGTATTAGTAGATCACATGAAGAGAAGTATGAAGAAGATATTACAATGTCAGCTAGTTCAATCATAAGATTTAAAGTTAAAAAGCTAAAATATGCATTCTAAGGCTTTGTATAAAGATGGATGCAATAAAAATTTAACACGTGTGGACTGTTTGAGGAATCAAATTATCCAAAGAAGATCATTAATTTCTTCCAAGTGTGTGGGCAGAATTTAGAGTTAATGTCTAGGTTTATTTTGGTCATTTCCTAGATAATTAACTTTTGTTCATATTTTCCTAGGTCATTTAATACCATATTTTTCTAGGTCATTTAATACAATATTTTCCTAGGTCATTTCTTAGATAATTAAATTTTGTTAATGTTATCCTAGGTCATTTAATACCATGTTTTCTAGGTCATTAAATACCATATTTTCCTAGCTCATTTCCTAGATAATTAAATTATGTTCATGTTTTCTTAAGTCATTTAATACCAAGTTTAATAGATATCTAGGTTCATAAATGCTAGATTCATGTGGGTATTAATTATGAACCTTTGGCAGAATCTAGATGTTTTAGACTTTGATTAATTATGAACCTTTGGCAAATTCATGTGAGTATTAAATATCTCATTTTCAATGTAATATGATAGACTTTAATTATTGAATGAGTTTCATTACTTTTGCAGAACTTTGACAAGTGAGAATTCTTATTCTTCTTGTTGCATCAAGAATTGAATTAATTTATCAAGTTATCTTGTGGTGTTTATTTATTCTTGATTCTTTCAACCGAATCACCCAAGTTCTTAATTACAGGTTAATTGTGGGTTTTGGTAAAAAGGATTTATTTAGGGTTCTGAGTTATCTATGATAAATGTGTATGTGGGGTTCTGGATGTAATCTTTGACCCTCGGGTTCTGAATGTAATCTTAACAACTAGTATCTCCTGTAGGTCAACTTCCTTATCTTATTTTCCATCACATAAGCTAGATGTCCTGACACCTTTTTCAAGTAGCCAGTTAGCTTGTATGCAGATATTAACTAAAGACACTAAGGTCCCTTGGTGCCTTCAAAATGAAAGGTTTCTTCATTAGAAGTATTAAAGGTGACCATCTTCTCATGGAAATCTACACTAGCATAACACAAAGCTAACTAATCCATTCCCAAGATCACATCAAAATCCTGGATACGTAACAGAGTTAGGTTCTCCAATAGTTCTCTATCAGTATGTTTATTTTGTAGGACTGATAAGTTAGGCTAGCAATGTATTCACCATTTGTAAGTGTAGATACTTTAATATACAATTTAGTGGGACTGGATCAACATTCAAGAAACTTGCAAATTGATGTGATCTAAAAGAGTGTCTTGAATCAAGGTAAATTAAAGTAAACGCCAAATTTTTAGAGGCAAGGAGCATACCCTTATTAATAGATTGTGAAGCTTCTATATCTTTTTTTAGTGATGGCGAACACCTCCCCTACATATTTGGCTTTTTATGTTCCTTATGGAGAGGGTATTCTTTGATTAGGTGTTGTGTACTTCGGCATCTAAATAACTCTTATTGATGTGATAACATGGCTTATTACCATGAATTTTACCACACTGTCACCAGGGTTGGATTGCACCTTGTTCTATAGTCCTTGGGGGAGCATGTTTCATGGTTTTTTACCTCTTACTAGGCTACCTCAGTTCTTATTGCCTTTTCTTGTTGGGTATGAAGGCCCTAAACTTTTTAGTTGGTCTTGGTGGTGCCTTTATCATTTTTTTCAACAATCTAGGGTCATTCAAGTACTTCTTGGTATTTGGTCAGCTTTAGAACCTTTTCTTGGATATCTTCCCACAATCCTCTTTGAAACTTGCAGGCATTCATTCCTTTGTCCACCACCATGTATGATGCAAAGCGAATTAGTTTAGTAAATTTTTTAGCGTATTCAGCTATGTTCATGCTTTCTTATTTCAGCTCTATGAATTCAACCTCCTTCTGGTCTTGGGCGAACTTGGGAAAATATTTCTCGTAGAAGGCTTCTAGAAATTTCTCCCAAGTTATTAGCATGTCTAAAGACTATCTTTTTAGCCTCCACCAGTGTTCAATCTCTCCTTCTAGCATAAACATGGCCAGTAACACCTTTTGTTATGAGGTTAAGCCGATGCATTTGAAGATCTTATCTAATTGCATTACCCACCATCCCACCGTCAATGGATCTGGTCCTCTACGAACATGGGTGGTTTGAATAGTTTGAGCTTTTCAGTACTGCTCCTATTAGCATCAATGACAATGTAGCTATGATTGTTGTCGTTCATCGCCACTTGTTGGTTTAACACTAAAGCCATGCTCTCCATGTCTTTGAAGAGCTTGTCGAAGTCATTTTGATTATAGGTCATATACGTAGGACCTTGAGATGTTGAATACCTCCTTCATCTCATTGTTATTTTCTACATTTATAAAATTTTAGGTTTAGGAGGACATTCAAAACGTCCTATCAATTTATCTATCTAAGTCTCATATGAACCTAAGCCTTGTATAAAGGGATGTACTTAGACCTAATGCAAAATACTAATATTGTCGCATGTATAACCCTGCACTCTTTTAGGGTCCCATAAGAACACACTAATTTCCATAAATAAATCTATAAATTAATTAAAATTTGCATAATGTTTATACAAGCATACTTTATACATCCCTCTATAAAATTTCAAAATTATATGAGGCTCTAATAGTTTAACATACTTACATTACTAATGAATTTAAAATAACCTTAGCACCCTTGGCACTTGAATACTTCAAGACTTAGCCTCCAAAAGTGATGTGAGCATGGATGACATAAGGCATCCCAAACACAATTCAAATAATTCAAAATAAGGAGGGAAAGACATAGGCGACCAAGAAGAGATTATGGACGACCAAGAGACTTCAATATAAGAATAAAGCAATTTGGATGGACTTAGATCACTTGGGAGGAATATTATGATGCCAAGTGGGTCTATTACAAGAAGAAGGGCCTAAAGACTTAAAGAAGTTTTCTAACTCTTTTTCAAGAATGGATAAGTGAGGAATAAGCACTTGGATCAAATAAGGAAGACCATAAGAGGATAAGATTAAGCCCATTCAGCCAAGGACAAGAAGGGAAATGCATCTTACTCCAAGTAAAAGAAGGAACCATGGGAAATAAGAAAGAAAATCTTCCCATGGGGGAAGAAACTTCCCAACCAGAGAAGGATTCTTTCTTGAGCGGGAATTTTTCTTTTTTTTTTCTCCATAATCCTCATTTAAGGGAGAATCGAAAATTAATTCCAAAATCTTCCTAAATCAGTCACAATCTTTCAAAAAATGTTAAAACTAAATCTCAAGCCTTTAAAGGAATATACCTCCATAATTAATGAAGATCTCCACCACTTAAGAGGTTTCCACAAAGGGATGACATATCTACACTCTTATGGTTATAATCTTCTTAACTATAATTTTATTCCTATTCTAGTTTTTGATTTGATTTTCTATGTAATTTTTGCAATTAGATTAGGTGATTTACTTCTTTGTAATGCACATGACTTATAATATAAATAGGTCTCCAATTCATGATTGTAAGTATCAAGTTTAATCAATAAAATTACAAAGTTTTACCTTTTAACAAGTGAGGTGTTCTTCATTCTTCTCGTTGAATAAGGAATTGGTCGAACTTATGAAGGTAACTCTTGTGATGTTTTATCAATTCTTCAGTTTTTCCAATTACTTTAGCTCCTATCATCTATTGATAGTGAGATAAGTAGGGAGGGTTTGATTAGGGGGTTAAATTTTTCATGCTAATTGAAATTATGTGAATTTTAGATTGAATTATTGATCTTGGATTCTGCATCGTTTAGTATCGAGCTTAGGCTCGACCTAAACCTTATTATCCTTACATTTCATTATTGCATTGTTATTATCACCCATCAACAAAAAAAATATCTAAGCAAGAAGCAACAACTTGAAGTTTTCTTGCTTGTTACTTTCATATCGAACGTCGTCGTCGTCATCATCATCATCTCATTTTATTCATTTGAATTTTTTTTTCTATTTTTTAGTGACCAAGTTTCCTATTTAGTAAAAAAAAAATTATCACTCACAACGAAATCAGTTCATATTGGTGTTTGTTAAAGTACTTCAAAAGGCTAACCTTTATTTATGCAAGACCAAAATTTTATTCACTTTAAAGAAATCTCCTCTTTTGTTTTCATCTAAAAAATCAACGTGCATCCATACATACACATTGCATTAGTACTAAAACTTCATTATCACACTAGAGCATAGCGTACATTGGGATTAGAAATTATTGATATCTTCAGTTTCCTCCTTAGGAATACAATTGAATCCATTACTTCTATAATTGTTTTCTTGCACTCTAAGTTTCTTTCCTTCTTTAAGCTTTAGTTCCAAGACACTACTAAATGACTAATTGCATCCTAGTTGATTAGCATAATAAAATAAAAAACTTTACTTCTCATTCATATGTTAAACTCATGCTTCTAGAAATTATGCTGCACTTTCCTTTTCATAGTTCCTTGGGCATCTTAAGATCAAACTTAAGTACCTTGGTTCAAGAGGATCCTATCTGAGACGACTTGCGAGAAAAAGACAGAGAGGTAAAAGGCAAGAGCAGGTGAGCTCAAAAGAGGGTTAAAACCAAATTTTGAGTGAAAAATGAGAGAATTGGTGAGGGAATGAATTTCTTTTTTACTAACCATTTTGATTGCAGAAATATTTCTTTAAAATGTTACATCAAAGTGAAAATCAGAGTCCCCCTAATAGGATCTTGATAGAGAATATGCAAGTAGAACTTGCTTGGATCAATAGAGTAGTGGAAGTTATGAGAAGTGGTCATGCTAAATCAAGACATTGGACACATAATACAAAACAACCAAGAATCTAAATCCAAGATAAAGAGGTCGGGTCCTATAATGATGACTGGGAGGAAGTCTAGACCAATCAAAGAAAATATAGAAGAGAAAACAACATAAGCTCGATAAAAATAAAAATCCGACCATTCAAAGGAATGAATGATGTTGAGCCTACTTAGAGTGGGAAAGAAAGCTAAATCTTGTGTTCGATTGTCATAACTATAGTGAGAAAAAAAAGATAACGCTGATTGCTATAGAATTCATTAATTAATCAACCAGACGACGTAATAGAGAATGACTTGTCTCCACATCGAGAGATGAAAGCTTTAATGAGAAAAAAAGGTTTATACCTTCTTACTACTATAGAGAAATGCATCAAAAATTACAGCAATCTATGTTTGTTAGGGACTAGCATAAGGAGATGGGGATGGTCATGATTAGTGTTAATATAGAAGAAGTTCCCGAGGCTAATATGGAAAAATTCTTTCGAGGTCTCAATAAGGAAACACAACTTGGAGTTAGAGGACTTGGAGTGCATATGGCAATAGAAGAGATGGTGCATATGACCATGGAGTTAGAGGACATGGTGCATATGGGCATAAAAGATCAAGAAGTATTTCAAACACAAAGGAAAGGACATGTCACACGCCACCCCTACCTATAGCTCGAAGTGGCCAAAGAAAGAAGAAAAGAAACGAGTTGACATGAAGAAAGAAAAATCAATATCTACCTATCTTAAAGGTAAAACACCTAATCCATCTCAAAGGCATAGTATAATTAAATGCTTCATATGTCTACGAGTCGGTCATATCGCCTCTCAATGCCCAAACAAGTAGATCATGCTATTGAGAAATGATGACGAGATTGATAGTGCCAGTTACAACGAAAGTGAAGACATGATAGTATGCCATCACTA
>NW_019014668.1:1671938-1682304 GCF_000150535.2 Carica papaya
ATTTTGATTGATTTTTATTCATTTAATTTTATTTAATTTATTTTATTATTATTTAATTTTTTAATTTTAAGTCTAACTCATTTACATTAAAAATTGAGAAAAATAAAAAAAGGGCGAATCGGGAAGAAAATCCCGTGGGGAGATAGGTTACCTGTATGGGTGTTGGGCACTTTGTGCGCGCGCATGCACACACAGTAGTCGCGGGACGTGCGCACAAGAGCCACGTCCCATCCTCGTGCATGGCGTGGGGTCAAGACCTGCACGAACAGGCCCTATGCGCTTAGGGCCTGCATGCGGTGCCCAGTGTGCCTAGGCCCTACGCTGGGGCAAGCTCGCCCCTTCGCACGCAGTAGTAGGCTTGTGCACCTGTAGGCTAGCTTGCAACATGCCGGCTGGGGCATTTCCACCTTGGGAAGTGCACCACTGCTTCCTTGGGTGGCGCATTACCGCTGGTGGAGGAGGTCCTCCTGCCATGTTTTTCGTACCGAACATCTATTTCTTCTCTCTCTTTACTAGATTTCACCACTTAGCGCGAATATGATGGTTTCAGAACTCTATAAATTGCCCTTCCCCTTCCCTTCCTCTCCACTCTTCAATTCTTCCGGTTTTTAGATTTAGAGAGAGAAATAGTAGTCTAGTGAGAGAAGAAAAGAAAGGAGAACAGTAGGAGAAAATATCGAGATTTTGGTAAGGAATCTAGTATTTCTTTCGACATCTTAAGGAGTATTTTTAGATAAGTTAAGTTAATATAATTGTAATTTTGCCTATTTTGTATGCCTCTGTGTTCAGATGAGTCAAATTGTTCTTGTTTTCACGAATACTATGTGAGTTGTAGATACTTGATGAATTGCATGTAATAAATATAATATGTAAACGGTAAAAATAAAAAGTATAAAATAAAAGAAAAAGAGAAAAATGGAATGAAGCTTGTATAGTCTGAAGTGTATCTGTATTGACATGCCTATTGCATCAAGTGTCTCATTAGGCTCTTTATCTCTGAGGGGTATATCTTTCCCTTTCCCTTTGGGGTATTTGTTTCACCCTCCCCTATCTGGTCTGTAAGGACGTAAGAGGACCATTCCCTTGGATGACGACGTACCCTTTGACAAGATTGATATCGCACTATCTGTAGGGGTCATCCGTGGCTAAGTAATGTTATGACAATAGATATCTGTTAGGGCCACTATGGCTGGTACGGTCGTGGTCATAGATCATACTATGGTTTGGCCAGCCAAAAATGGGCTTGAGCAAATTGTTGTATCTGTATCTGATCTGGTCATTTCATTTGGGTAGTTGGAAATATGTATCTACCCTTAGAGATAGAAGTTGTAACTACTTCCTGGAGCATGACACAAAAATCTAAACATTTCATGATTTATTTGATTTTCTCTATTATCTGGCTGATGTATGTTTAGTTGTCTTTATTAACCTACTGATTTCTTAATAAATAAATAGTTTTTTTATAATGTGAAATAGGTAAACGATGAGGTTAAATGGTAAGCTCTTAAGTCAAAATAATTAACTTTTGAAATCTTACGATATTAATTTAATACTGTTTTCCTTACTGAGCATATGAAACTCACTCTTTTAATGCCCTCCCCCCAAGATGAGGAAGAAAGTGAGGAACCGTAGGCTGACCTACCCTTGGAAGTCTATAAGGATCCCGTAGATCCACAAGTTTGAGTGCATGACTTTTCTCGTACTCTGATGAGTCCAATAGCATAGTGAAAGAAGTAACCCTTATGTTTTGTTTTGTATTTTACAGCCACTTCTAGCCTCAATATATTTATGTATTGGAACTCATATGTATTTGTAAGAGATTTGTAATAATTTTATTCTGCTGCATAAATTTTATCATGCACTCGTTATTCTGTATCTGCATCTAACATCCATTTACCTTAATTAGCACTTGGGATGTCATACTTACCATAACTATTATGGAGGACCAATCACTCAATATTCCCATTACATTATCCGTGGGCACACACTTATCACTTTCATTGATTCTCAATACACCTAAAACACAAAAATGCCATGTATGGCACACCAATCCCCCTTAAACATGAAAATGGTAGGGTACACATTCACACTATTCCTAGCATAATGTAGGTGCTAACAGAATGACTCGCCTCCATAATAAATGATGCACCCAAATCAAAATACATATTAAAAATCACATTATCATAATAACACTTAAAAAAATATATGTTTATCAAATATAAAAACCAGTAATACACTTACATAAATTGCATAATAAATGTCTTGAAAATATAATAGTGCTAGATTTCCACAAAATTAGCTTATTTCAAGTCATAAGCAATTAGAGGTTCCCTCATTACAATAGCTTATCTGTTAACTCGGGTAAAGACCCGATATAAATTTGCTTAATTTCTTTATTCATCCCATTATAAATTCTTGATTTTCTACTAAAATTTTGGCAGCATCTCCCTTAGACTGATTACTATTTTGAACTTAAAAATGTCACAAACTATATGGGAATTTATGCCTAAAGAATGAAACTTGAAATTGTATACCTTGTTGAACACATTATTTTAATTTTGGTAGAGTCTCGAATTAATTTCTAAGCTTTTTCTCTCAAAAATCTAATAGAGTTTTGGGATAATTTTAGTCACTTTCTTGACTAATAATGAAAATTATATTACTAAAAAAAAACGTATCCTAAAAACTTATAAAAAACCAAATCCAAAATCAAAGAAAGATGCTTACTTTTCCTCACGGGTTTTGGCCTTCCTTTGGCCATGGCTTGCTTCCTTATTTACTTCTTCTTTCTCTTGCTCTTTTTTCCTTCCTCTTATTTCTTTTTTTCTCTCACAATTTTAGTAGATTCCCCATACTTTTCTTCATTAAAACTCTCACAAAACTCACACTAAGCTCACACGTTTACATAAATTCTTTCTTCTTAACCTCTTGACTTCCTCACTTTCTCTTTTCTTTTTCTCTTGTCTTTTCTTCCCCCTTGGCTTATTATGTTTCTCTCCCCTTTTTCTCATTCCCTATTTATAGGTGAAGGGGAGCCAAGAGAATCGACAAGAGGGAGAAACATGGCAAGACATGAGCTTGCTTCACTTGCCGTCCCATGCTTCGTTATTCTCTTCTCTTGCTACCTCATGCTTAATCTAGATCCTTCCACCCAACTCCACTTACCTTTCATCTTTATCTAGCTTTTAGCTTCATACAACTAAATTTGGGCTCAATTGGGGCCCATTAGGCCCAACATAGGCCCACACAAGCCAAGTACATCAAACCGCAAGCTTTTTTCTATTTCTTCACCTCAAGGTGCCTTTTCATGATTGATTCTAGAGAGTTCTTGGCTGGCTCTTGATTTATATGTCTCTCTTGCTTTTAGTTGCCAATCAACTAACATTGGGCTAAATTAGAGTGCATTAGGCCCATCTAAGGCCTACCCAAAGTCCATATACACAAAACTGCAAGCAACAACAAGCTTGCCCATATGCCTCTTCGTTTTCCCTTACTTTCTCCTAAATTTTCTCACTTAACTTCTCTCCTTCTTTATGTGTTAACTTTTACTCTACCCAATATAGACTTCAAATTCCATGTATTTTGACACTGGGAAATGATCTCGTCCCAAAATGTCATTTTAGGGTTTCTCGAAGGAAGATTTTCTTAATCTTCATTTCTCTCCCATTTTTTAGCTCTTAAAGTTTTTCTCTTTTTAAAACTTTATTTCTCATATGTTAACTATCATTTTCCAAAATTTTGGCTTAAAATTCCATTAATTTGGGACTCGGGAAACATTTTCCTCATAAAGGTCATTTTCTCCCCTTAACCTAGGATTAGGGTTTTCATACTTAACTTAATTTTCTATTTTTCTCTCAAATTTTTCTTCTAGAATTTTTCTTATGTTCTTGGGGAAACTCTAGTGAAACTTTAAGGGAAAGGAAGAAGAAAGAAGGAAGAAAGAGCGAAGGAAAATGGATGGAAAGTCGGAAGCTTAGGTAAGCTTTTTCTTTGGTTTTTTAATTTGATTTTTGTTCAAATTTTAGAATGAATTTTTAAGTAACATCATAGTTATTTTTAAGTTAAGAAAGTGATAAAAAAAAATCCAGGACTTTGTCAGATTTTTTAGAGAAAAAAGCTTAAATATTAAACTAGGACTTTGCGGAGTTAAAATAACCTGTTCAACAAGGTATCTAGTTTCGAGTATCTTTCTTTAGTCATAAATTCAAATATAGTTGGTGATATTTTTGAGTTCAAAATAGTAACAATTCTAAGGAGAGACAATGCTAAAATTTTAGTAAGAAATTGAGAATTAATATGGGGACACTCTACTTTAATGAATAAAGGAAATTAAAGATATTATAAGGGGAGACTTTGCATGAGTGAATAGAAAAATTAAGAGGATTTATAAAGGAAGACTTTGCCCTAGTCAATAGATAAGTTAATAGTTAAGAGGAATGGTTTATAATAAGTTTATTGAAGACTAAGATAAGTGAATTTTATGGCATCATTGGCGCTATGTAGTTTTTGAGGTATTTTAATGTAAATGTATTCCTGATTTTTGAATTTGAAAAATATATGTTAATTTAAGTATTATTGTGTCAATGTGATTTTGAATATGTGTTTCAATATGTGTGCATCATTTACGATGGAGGGGAGCTATTATGTTAGCACCAATATTATGTTACGAATCAGTGTGAAGGTGTGTTGTGATCCTAAATGGCTCGAATTTAGTTTTAAGGAAACAATCTTGTATCAAAAGGGAATTCTACAATAATTAGAACCCCTGCAGATAGTTAGCTACAAGATCACAGTTGCACAAAGAGGATATGCAGTGCGCACAACGCAGATGCATATAACGCGTGGACACAAGGCCTCATGCGCATGGGATAAAGGAAATTCCCATAAGGACTTCAATAAGGCCCATTCCAGATAGGCAAGCAGTTTTAGAATTTTTTGGTTTCCTAAAACGGATCAACTCAAAGAGGAAAGTATCTACACCCCTAACCATTTTTCTAATTGGGTCTATTATAAAGGATAGACTAAGTTTGTTCAAAGAAAGCTTAAGGCCCAAGTGGTGCTTCATGGGCTTGGAGAATCACATGGTAAGAAGCAAGGCCAGCTTTTGGCCCAACTTGAGAGAGGAACAAGGCCCTTTAG
This sequence comes from Carica papaya, assembly GCF_000150535.2. Next base: position 1,677,078 of record NW_019014668.1, read on the forward strand.
CCAAGGAAGGCTGCTGCTAAGGAAAAGGTCGCGATGTTGGCTCACTTGCCCACATGTGTGAGCAGCCGCATGTGCGGGAAAGAGCGTCCATACCCACAACATCATTTCCTATATGAGAAGACAAGCTGAGTGTGTAGAAGAGCCTTAGCTGCACACATGAAAGAAGTGTTGGTACGGGCTGGCCATGCAGCACGCACACACAGGCCGTGCGCATGTGGGAAATCTTACCCCCGCGAGTGAAGCATACATGAATGAGTTTGACGCCGAGAGGGAGTCTTATTTGATCTTTTTTCACATGTGATTTTTATGGTAGATTTTCCAAGAGGATTCTTCATCAACTTGAAGTCTGCAAGGAGATTAAAGGCCCATAGAAAATGAGCAAAAAGGAAGAGACTTATCTAGTAAATATTATATTATTAATTTTCATCCTTATGATTATTTTATTATAAATTTGTTCTTGAGATTTAGATAAGTCAAAATTTGGGTTAGAATTTTAATTAAATTCTAGTGTTTTTTTTTAGTATAATTTATGTGGTGAAAGCCTATGTAATGGCCTCACCTTAGGTTGTAATTCATAATTCAGTTGATAAATAATATTATTAAGTTTATTTCTTAAATTAGCTATTGCTAATTTTTGTGAAAGAATGTTCTTCAAGAGAGGTTATTGCAACTATCTTGTTGAGTTGGAGAATCTTGAATCGACTTATCAGGTAAGTTGTAACATCTTTTCAGTTCCTTTTTATTTTTCCAGTTACCTTGAAAGCTTTCACATTATTGATTTTGATTCAAGTAGGGAAGTTTGATTTAGAGAATTAAGTTTTTGCATGTTAAGTACAGTGGGTTCATAATTAAGGTGTTTTTGATCCTTGAGCTCCCTCCATCATTGTGTGCCCCATATTTCCATGTTTTGAGGGAAATCAATATACCCATACGGGTTGTTTCCATGTTTCGAGTGTATTGAGAATAAGTGATAAGTGTGTGTTTATACATAATATTACAGGAATAGTGAGTGATTGATCCTCCATAATAGTGATGATAAGTGTGGCTCATTGTAGAACGCAACATTATGAATCTCATTTTTGAATATAATTTTCGAATTATATATGATATATGTAATTTCAATATGTATGAAAAGATATATATATTGCATATATTAAGCTATGATTTCATGATATCTGCTTATTAGGATTGTGCTTCTCACCTCTCTTATCACCTTTAGATATTGAAGATACTGGTGCAGTATAATAGTGATACAGAGGAGAGTTTGTCAAGTTAGGCTTTGAGATTAAGGTTACTATTTTTTATTTTTTATTTTGCATTGTAATGAAAAGAAAATTTTAAATCTTTGTATTATATATAATTATTGTATATATTCAAGGAATGTAACACTTCTCCGTACTTTTGGATTAATGGAAGATATGTTATTTTTAAGGATTTGTGTTCTCTGATCATGTCCCATGAAAAAGGGTGCATCAGAAATAAAGTGCTATTAAAGGCAAGTTATAGGACATCCCTTGATACGAGACTTAGGGGTACATGGAACTTAGAATAATTTAGTAGAATATCGTAGAAACTCTCTCATAACCCAAACTTTTTATGTGTAGGAAATGTCAAGGCCAGTGAGAGAGCTTGCACTACAAGGTCTAGAAACTAGACCGAACAGAGTCTTGATAGACACACATATATGATAGAGGGCTTGGGTACAATAGTGAGGCAACACATAGCCCAAAGCCACACCACTTTCAACAATAAGCATATTGGTACCGATAACATTCAGACATTAGTGAGAATAACCGAAGGATTATTGACCAATTCAAGAGGCTTAAACCACCAGCGTTCAAGGGAGGACCCTACCCAATAAGGGCCGACTTATGGAAAATGCAAATGGAGAAGGTGTTTTTGATACTCAATTCTGCTTCTGAATTGAAAGTACAAAACAGACCATGTTTATGTTCGATGGAGTCGCAAAACACTGATGAGGACTGAAGCAAGGATCCCTTAGAGCTCTAATTCGTTGGGAGGCATTCTTAACAAAATTCTATGAGAAGTACTACCATAAATTTATTCGAGAAGAAAAAGAGATGGATTTCATATAGTTGACATAGAAAAGCATGTCTGTTGCCGAATATGTAGAGAAGTTCATAGATTTGGCTTGATTTGCACTGCATCTAGTAGCAGATGAAGGATAGAGAGCTAAAAAGTTCTAAAGAGCTCTACTCAAGGATCACCAGCTATCAAGTAGCATTGAAACTAGTCTAAGTTGTTGAAGAAGCTAGAGACCTAATACCACAACATACCCAGCAGCTCAAGAATTTTGTACCCTATAAGAGGAAGCCACAAGAGCTGCACCAATAAGAGAAAGGATAGAGGACAAGCCCCACTATTCTTAATGAGGCACTAACTAAGGAAACGAATAAGATTTATCCATATTATGGCAGAAACCACAGTAACAAGCCCTGTTACAAGCTAACTAGAGCATGTTTGAAGTGTGGAAGCACCCAAAATCTCATCAAAGACTGCCCTATCTTCAAGACAGAATATAACAGATCCAGGACTCAGGGGAGGGTCTATGCTATTACAGAGAAAGATGTTAAAGCCTTGTAGGATGTCATCTAAGGTATACTCACTATCTATACTATGTTGGCTAAAGCTTTAGTAGACCTTGATTTTACACATTCTTTTCTATCACATAAGTTTGCCCAATATTTAAATCTTGAATGAACACTATTAGATTACATACAAGTAGTCTCTACACTTGCCAATAATGACCTGATGGCTAATACAGCATGCTAAGCATGTATTATAAAATTGCTGCTAGAGAATTACCAATATACCTCATTATATTGGATCTGCATGATTTTGATGTTATTTTGGGAATGGATTGATTGGCTGCATACCATGCTAGTACGAATTGTCATGGGAAAGTGGTGACATTTAATATTTCTAATGATAAAGCATACTAGTTTACAGGTATCATGGAGTCTCAACGTTCGTGTTCAATATCTTGTATTCAAGTGAATCGATTTCTTAAGAGAGGACGTGAAAGGTATCTGACATATGCAATAGAAAACAAAGTAGAGAAGTTGTCCTAAGAAAGATACCCATGGTAAAAGAATTCCTCAATATATTCCCAAAAGATCTTCTAAGATACCAATGGTAAAAGAATTCCTCAATGTATTCCCAAAAGATCTTCTAGGCCTACCTTTGGATTGCAAGATCGAGTTTTTCATTGATTTAATCCCTGGAATATATTCCATCTCTATGGCTCCATATCAAATGACAAAGGTTGATCTTGTAGAACTCAATAAGCAATTATAAGAGTTATTGGACAAAAGCTTCATCAGACCTAGTTTATCACCATAAGGAGTTCCAACATTGTTTGTGAAGAAGAAGGATAATACCATGGGACTCTGCATTAACTATAGACAACTAAATCAAGTTACTATAAAAACAAGTATCTGTTACCTCATATTGATGATTTATTTGACCAACTTCAAAGAGCACAAGTATTCTCAAAGATTAATCTTTCCTCAGGGTAGCATCAATTAAAGAATAAGAAAAAAGATGTTCATAAGACTGCCTTCAGGACAAGATATGGCCATTATGAATTCTTAGTAATACATTTTGGTCTAACTAATGCTCTTGAAATATTTATGGATTTAATTAATAGAGTTTTTCAACCGTTTTTGAATAAGTTTTGCATCATCTTCATTGATCACATACTAATCTATTCATAGAGTGAAACTGGGCATGTAGAGTACTTGGCCATAGTTCTTGGAATTCTTAGGAAGAAGAAATTATATGCCAAGTTTAAGAAATTTGTATTTTGATTAAAAGAAGTCACCTTCCTAAGGTACATAGTTTCTAAATAGGAAATATTAGTGGATTTAGCTAAAGTGAAAGTTGTGTAAATTGGAAAAGACCAACCATTGTAACAGAAATCAGGAGTTTTCTCAGTCTAACTGGATATTACTAAATATTTATAGAACGTTTCTCGAAGATTGTTACTCCATTAATACAACTCACCAAAAAAGATGTGAAGTTCAAGTGGAACAAAAGGTGTGAAAAAGCTTCTAAGAGTTAGAGAAATAATTAACAATGACCCTAGTACTTACCATTCCATAAGGACTGAGTGGAACATTAGAAGGTAATAACTTATGGTTTTAGATAGTCAAAGAATCATGAGCAAAATTATCTTATCCATAACTTGGAGTTAGCATCTATTATGTTCACTCTAAAGATCTAGTGTCATTATCTGTATGGTGAAAACTTTGAAATTTATGTGGACTATAAGAGCTTGAATCACTTGTTTTCACAGAAAGAGTTCAACTTGCGCTAGAAAATATGGATGGAATTTTTTTAATGACTATAACTATAAGATCTTGTACCATCTAGGAAAAGGCATCATGGTTGCAGATGTAATTAGTAGAAAGAGTTCATACACCATAACTCACGTGATGGCTTTAGAATGGAGATTGATAGAAGAATTTTAAAAACTGGACTTAACTATTCAGAGAAAGAAGGGTGACAAATATTTGGCCAATCTAAGGATAAAACCTGTGGCGTCTCAAATAACTAATGGGTAAAAAGGAGCTAACTACTTAAGTAGTTATGAGTGTAAAATAAAATTTTTAACATTGAAGCAGAAATAGGAAATCCCTTACAAGTTTGTAAGTTCAATTCTTTACAACAAGGCCGTAAGATGGCAATAAAATACAAAATAGAATCCTTACAGTGAAACTTCCTCAAAGTGCAGAGTAACTATTGCACTCGAATTATGTCCTAGAGTTTTATCAATAATCTAGAACTGGGTCTAACTGGACTTCAAGAGGTGACTCAGAGAGCGAACCCTCCTTTTTCTCAATACCTGGGGGAGGGGGGCACGAGTTAGGGGTGAGTTCTACGTATACTCAGTAAGGGAAGCAATATATGAAATCACATGACTAAGGTTTAAAGATTAAGCAATTTGGATAAACCTTTATTCCTCTCACCTTAGAGATCCATCGTGGAGTGGAATCATTAAATCATACAAAAATCGTTGTCTTTATTTGAGAAATCCGATGAAACAAATATCCAAACATGCTAAAGACTCTGTTACTTAGCAATTAGGGAAAACAGGTTATTTCACATATATTCAGACTGGTAGTACATCAAAATGCAGAGAATTCAAACATATAAACGATTAGAGGGATGTAAGGAAATATAAATATCATACTATGTTATAGTA